>CAVLYT010000006.1:0-25229 GCA_963675405.1 Cosmorhoe ocellata
AAATCCTTTCCTCTGCTGGCTCCGTCCCCAACTCTCTCTGATAACAGCAGAGAGATGCGAGGAGGAGCCGTCCTGACCTCCGATGACGTCGGTTGCCCGACGGGGTGGCCGAGTTGACCCTCCCCGCCGCGCTGCCGTCCCGTGTGAATTTGGTCCGCGCCGGTATACCGGTAGCCCCCATATCTGGGGGCCGTTCCCCTATCCGCCACCTGGGGACGCGCCACGTCGGGGTTCACTTCCCCGCCCACTAGGAGATCCTAGCAGGTCCGTGGAACCTTTTTTTTTTTTTTTTTTTTTTGAGGGAGGGAAAATGCCTTCGCACTGCCCCTTCGCCACGGGGGTGGCGGAGGGGTTTGTGTGGGGCTCGAACCCACTAAAAACCCTCCCGTGAGCAGTCCTTCGCCAAGGTGGGGTAAGGTGGGGTCGCGTTAGCATTCACCACCTTACCCCGGCGATTGGCCTTTAGGCCTAGGCCTTTGGAGGGGTGACTCCGCTCACCAGAATCACCCCACCGACATGTAGAGCCGTGCAAGACGGCGGAGAGTCCCCCGACTCTCCGACCGTGGCCCTACTGCGGATATATTCCGATTCGTCTTGAGGAGGTTGTGATGTCTGACTTGATTAGTCATCCATCTCAACCTCCTCGCTCGCCCCATTGCGATCTTCGGCAGGGGCGGCAGCTGCCGTGGGCCTCTGGAAGGCCCTTCCCAACGTCTTCGGGGGGACGCATTTGCGCCCTCCCATCACATGCCCGAAGGGCCTCCCCGACTCTGCGCAAATAGCGCAGCGCGGGTCAATCCTCCCGCAGCTGCTCGCCCGGTGACCAGCGCCCCCACATCGGAAGCACAGGTCACCTCTGTCGGCCGAGGCGGGACACTGGAGACGCGTATGCCCCAGACCCAGGCACCTAAAACAGCGCATGGGCCGCGCCTCCAATGCCACCACTTGCACCGAGCTCCAGCCTATCAGTAGTCTGCCCTTGTCCCGCAGCACTTTAGCTGCCGAGACAGGGCAGGAGACGAGGGTGGAGCCGGTGCCCCTCGTGCTGCGGTGGATCTCTCCAACCTTCACCAGCTGCACCCCACATGCGCCCGCCTCGGCGACTGCCGCCGCCACTCTCTCCTTCGTAGCCGAGTCGTCCAGGCCCGATATCCGCAAATCAGCAGATTTAAAGGGCCTGGCAACGTTGGCCACCTCTGAGAGGACTCCGCGCAGCTTTTCCGCCAGCTTGTCGGCCTTTTCCGCACTTTCGGAGCCAGGAATCTCCAACATCCTGGCTCCTGTGGCCGTCTGGCGGAAGCGCACCTGGTCAATCCCCAGCTCCCGGAGATTGACCCTCTCCTGCGCTACCTTGAGGGCATCACTATACGTGACCCCCCTCTCCACGGCCTCCGGCTGCAGCGACAGCACGACGGCCGCGGATTTGGCGGGCCTCAGTGACACCCTCGCAGTCTTTGGCTTGGGCAAAGTAGTGGCAGTGGTACCAGCCACTGGAGCAGCCACTGGCGCCTTGCTGGCTTTGCCTTTCCCCTTGCCCTTCCTCCCTACCACTTTCGCCCAGGTCTCTGCCGGAGGACCAGTGGGGGGAGCAGTCGCCGTGCTGGGGCCCGCAACAGGTGCCACTGAGGGACCCGCAACAGGTACCACTGAGGGAGCGGCAGCAGTCTTAGAAGCCTGATCGGCCCGCTTACCTGCTTTGGAGGCAGATATGCGAGCCGGCTCAGGCGTCGGCTTCAGTGGTGCAGCAGCAGCCGCCGCCACGTTTCTGGCATCCGCCTTTAACGGTGGTCGAACCACTGGGGCAGGCATAAGCCGGTCCTCAATCCCCGCTAGTCGGGCATTGAGCATCTGCCCAAACGTTACTGTAAGGGAGCGCTTTAGCCCCTCCACCAAGTCGGCCCCTATCAGAGCCGTTGGGGGGGGCTCCGGCGTCCCAGTAACAGTAATAGCGGCCGCGGCAGCTGTGGTGGCAGCAGCGGCCTCCGACTTTGCCTCGGAGAAGCCGCGACGCAGAGCCTTAATCTCCGCCTTACACGACTCGACCTCGAGTCGTAGACGGCCGTTCTCCCCCCTAAGCCGTCGCGTCTCCTCCGCCTCACTCCTGCTTGCCAGAGCCTCAACCACCTCCCTTATGGTTGAGGCGGACCTCTTCAAACGGGCAACAAACTCACCCTTGAGGTTGCCAGACTTTCTGGCAACCTCCAAAACACAAGCGAGCCCCTCGCCCGCCCGCGCCCTCAGCTCCTGAGCATTCAGGCTGCTGACGTCGCCGACCATTGCGCTGGCATCGGAATCACATCCGGTGTCAGACGCAAGGTCGACGTAGGCAGCAGCCTGCCCCTTCCTAAAACGCCTGCCACGCAGAACTTCCTCCAACTCCATCGGTAAGCACTCCTCCTTGGAGTGGCCCACCTTGGTAGTCTTTCCCCTACCTCTCCTGGCCGTGCTAACCTTGGCGACCGCCCTCTCCTCGGTCTCCGCGTCCGAGTCCAAATAACCGAACCCGGGCACGAAGAACGAGGAAGACAGCCGCTTCCGGCCGCGACCCTCCCTGTCCGAGACCTCCGCGCCACTGGACGCCTCAATCTCGGACGCGAACCCCATGCCCGACTCCACCCTATTCCCACCCACAGGGACATCGGGGGCGCCAAGAACACAGAGTTCACCACGACGTTGGCCCTTAGAAGGGCCTTTGGGTTGGCCCTGAGAAGGGCCTTGGGGTTGGCCCTGAGAAGGGCCTTTGGGTTGGCCCTGAGAAGGGCCTTGGGGTTGGCCCTGAGAAGGGCCTTGGGGTTGGCCCTGAGAAGGGCCTTGGGGTTGGCCCTGAGAAGGGCCTTTTAGGAAGCGCCCGGAGGCGTCCCGCGCAGGTTTTTTAGGCATAGCCTCCGACTTTCGTTGTAGTTCCGACATATAAAAGCTCTACAACGCACAGTGCACTTTAGCCGAGCTCAGTCTGCCACTCCGTTACGGTGGTCAGACTGAGTCGTTTCCAGGGGACGCGACGTGGACGCAAGCACTGTGGGGGGTCCCCCAACCTAACCTAACCTTTTTAAAAATTTTCTATCGTGTGGATTCTTCCTCTGCTGCACCTAAAACGCTGCCCTTCAGCACCCCTGCAAGCACCTGTAACAAAAAGGGAACAATTAGCACATAGAAAATCAAAAGATTGCCTTAACAGTTTTCAAAAAGTCTTCATACCTGATCGGTATTTCCCCATACAATATTGAAATTACATATTAAATTTTTCAAAGTAACACTTTTAGTGGACCAAGATTGTACCTACTGTGTCGCAAACGCTGAAAAACTACTAGCGAGACCCACCGGTCACTTATTTTTCACAGTTTTGTGCATTTTGGACCCTAACTTAGAGATTTTCTAAAGTTTTGACACTAAATAAATTCATAAAAAATTTTCTATCGTGTGGATTCTTCCTCTGCTGCACCTAAAACGCTGCCCTTCAGCACCCCTGCAAGCACCTGTAACAAAAAGGGAACAATTAGCACATAGAAAATCAAAAGATTGCCTTAACAGTTTTCAAAAAGTCTTCATACCTGATCGGTATTTCCCCATACAATATTGAAATTACATATTAAATTTTTCAAAGTAACACTTTTAGTGGACCAAGATTGTACCTACTGTGTCGCAAACGCTGAAAAACTACTAGCGAGACCCACCGGTCACTTATTTTTCACAGTTTTGTGCATTTTGGACCCTAACTTAGAGATTTTCTAAAGTTTTGACACTAAATAAATTCATAAAAAATTTTCTATCGTGTGGATTCTTCCTCTGCTGCACCTAAAACGCTGCCCTTCAGCACCCCTGCAAGCACCTGTAACAAAAAGGGAACAATTAGCACATAGAAAATCAAAAGATTGCCTTAACAGTTTTCAAAAAGTCTTCATACCTGATCGGTATTTCCCCATACAATATTGAAATTACATATTAAATTTTTCAAAGTAACACTTTTAGTGGACCAAGATTGTACCTACTGTGTCGCAAACGCTGAAAAACTACTAGCGAGACCCACCGGTCACTTATTTTTCACAGTTTTGTGCATTTTGGACCCTAACTTAGAGATTTTCTAAAGTTTTGACACTAAATAAATTCATAAAAAATTTTCTATCGTGTGGATTCTTCCTCTGCTGCACCTAAAACGCTGCCCTTCAGCACCCCTGCAAGCACCTGTAACAAAAAGGGAACAATTAGCACATAGAAAATCAAAAGATTGCCTTAACAGTTTTCAAAAAGTCTTCATACCTGATCGGTATTTCCCCATACAATATTGAAATTACATATTAAATTTTTCAAAGTAACACTTTTAGTGGACCAAGATTGTACCTACTGTGTCGCAAACGCTGAAAAACTACTAGCGAGACCCACCGGTCACTTATTTTTCACAGTTTTGTGCATTTTGGACCCTAACTTAGAGATTTTCTAAAGTTTTGACACTAAATAAATTCATAAAAAATTTTCTATCGTGTGGATTCTTCCTCTGCTGCACCTAAAACGCTGCCCTTCAGCACCCCTGCAAGCACCTGTAACAAAAAGGGAACAATTAGCACATAGAAAATCAAAAGATTGCCTTAACAGTTTTCAAAAAGTCTTCATACCTGATCGGTATTTCCCCATACAATATTGAAATTACATATTAAATTTTTCAAAGTAACACTTTTAGTGGACCAAGATTGTACCTACTGTGTCGCAAACGCTGAAAAACTACTAGCGAGACCCACCGGTCACTTATTTTTCACAGTTTTGTGCATTTTGGACCCTAACTTAGAGATTTTCTAAAGTTTTGACACTAAATAAATTCATAAAAAATTTTCTATCGTGTGGATTCTTCCTCTGCTGCACCTAAAACGCTGCCCTTCAGCACCCCTGCAAGCACCTGTAACAAAAAGGGAACAATTAGCACATAGAAAATCAAAAGATTGCCTTAACAGTTTTCAAAAAGTCTTCATACCTGATCGGTATTTCCCCATACAATATTGAAATTACATATTAAATTTTTCAAAGTAACACTTTTAGTGGACCAAGATTGTACCTACTGTGTCGCAAACGCTGAAAAACTACTAGCGAGACCCACCGGTCACTTATTTTTCACAGTTTTGTGCATTTTGGACCCTAACTTAGAGATTTTCTAAAGTTTTGACACTAAATAAATTCATAAAAAATTTTCTATCGTGTGGATTCTTCCTCTGCTGCACCTAAAACGCTGCCCTTCAGCACCCCTGCAAGCACCTGTAACAAAAAGGGAACAATTAGCACATAGAAAATCAAAAGATTGCCTTAACAGTTTTCAAAAAGTCTTCATACCTGATCGGTATTTCCCCATACAATATTGAAATTACATATTAAATTTTTCAAAGTAACACTTTTAGTGGACCAAGATTGTACCTACTGTGTCGCAAACGCTGAAAAACTACTAGCGAGACCCACCGGTCACTTATTTTTCACAGTTTTGTGCATTTTGGACCCTAACTTAGAGATTTTCTAAAGTTTTGACACTAAATAAATTCATAAAAAATTTTCTATCGTGTGGATTCTTCCTCTGCTGCACCTAAAACGCTGCCCTTCAGCACCCCTGCAAGCACCTGTAACAAAAAGGGAACAATTAGCACATAGAAAATCAAAAGATTGCCTTAACAGTTTTCAAAAAGTCTTCATACCTGATCGGTATTTCCCCATACAATATTGAAATTACATATTAAATTTTTCAAAGTAACACTTTTAGTGGACCAAGATTGTACCTACTGTGTCGCAAACGCTGAAAAACTACTAGCGAGACCCACCGGTCACTTATTTTTCACAGTTTTGTGCATTTTGGACCCTAACTTAGAGATTTTCTAAAGTTTTGACACTAAATAAATTCATAAAAAATTTTCTATCGTGTGGATTCTTCCTCTGCTGCACCTAAAACGCTGCCCTTCAGCACCCCTGCAAGCACCTGTAACAAAAAGGGAACAATTAGCACATAGAAAATCAAAAGATTGCCTTAACAGTTTTCAAAAAGTCTTCATACCTGATCGGTATTTCCCCATACAATATTGAAATTACATATTAAATTTTTCAAAGTAACACTTTTAGTGGACCAAGATTGTACCTACTGTGTCGCAAACGCTGAAAAACTACTAGCGAGACCCACCGGTCACTTATTTTTCACAGTTTTGTGCATTTTGGACCCTAACTTAGAGATTTTCTAAAGTTTTGACACTAAATAAATTCATAAAAAATTTTCTATCGTGTGGATTCTTCCTCTGCTGCACCTAAAACGCTGCCCTTCAGCACCCCTGCAAGCACCTGTAACAAAAAGGGAACAATTAGCACATAGAAAATCAAAAGATTGCCTTAACAGTTTTCAAAAAGTCTTCATACCTGATCGGTATTTCCCCATACAATATTGAAATTACATATTAAATTTTTCAAAGTAACACTTTTAGTGGACCAAGATTGTACCTACTGTGTCGCAAACGCTGAAAAACTACTAGCGAGACCCACCGGTCACTTATTTTTCACAGTTTTGTGCATTTTGGACCCTAACTTAGAGATTTTCTAAAGTTTTGACACTAAATAAATTCATAAAAAATTTTCTATCGTGTGGATTCTTCCTCTGCTGCACCTAAAACGCTGCCCTTCAGCACCCCTGCAAGCACCTGTAACAAAAAGGGAACAATTAGCACATAGAAAATCAAAAGATTGCCTTAACAGTTTTCAAAAAGTCTTCATACCTGATCGGTATTTCCCCATACAATATTGAAATTACATATTAAATTTTTCAAAGTAACACTTTTAGTGGACCAAGATTGTACCTACTGTGTCGCAAACGCTGAAAAACTACTAGCGAGACCCACCGGTCACTTATTTTTCACAGTTTTGTGCATTTTGGACCCTAACTTAGAGATTTTCTAAAGTTTTGACACTAAATAAATTCATAAAAAATTTTCTATCGTGTGGATTCTTCCTCTGCTGCACCTAAAACGCTGCCCTTCAGCACCCCTGCAAGCACCTGTAACAAAAAGGGAACAATTAGCACATAGAAAATCAAAAGATTGCCTTAACAGTTTTCAAAAAGTCTTCATACCTGATCGGTATTTCCCCATACAATATTGAAATTACATATTAAATTTTTCAAAGTAACACTTTTAGTGGACCAAGATTGTACCTACTGTGTCGCAAACGCTGAAAAACTACTAGCGAGACCCACCGGTCACTTATTTTTCACAGTTTTGTGCATTTTGGACCCTAACTTAGAGATTTTCTAAAGTTTTGACACTAAATAAATTCATAAAAAATTTTCTATCGTGTGGATTCTTCCTCTGCTGCACCTAAAACGCTGCCCTTCAGCACCCCTGCAAGCACCTGTAACAAAAAGGGAACAATTAGCACATAGAAAATCAAAAGATTGCCTTAACAGTTTTCAAAAAGTCTTCATACCTGATCGGTATTTCCCCATACAATATTGAAATTACATATTAAATTTTTCAAAGTAACACTTTTAGTGGACCAAGATTGTACCTACTGTGTCGCAAACGCTGAAAAACTACTAGCGAGACCCACCGGTCACTTATTTTTCACAGTTTTGTGCATTTTGGACCCTAACTTAGAGATTTTCTAAAGTTTTGACACTAAATAAATTCATAAAAAATTTTCTATCGTGTGGATTCTTCCTCTGCTGCACCTAAAACGCTGCCCTTCAGCACCCCTGCAAGCACCTGTAACAAAAAGGGAACAATTAGCACATAGAAAATCAAAAGATTGCCTTAACAGTTTTCAAAAAGTCTTCATACCTGATCGGTATTTCCCCATACAATATTGAAATTACATATTAAATTTTTCAAAGTAACACTTTTAGTGGACCAAGATTGTACCTACTGTGTCGCAAACGCTGAAAAACTACTAGCGAGACCCACCGGTCACTTATTTTTCACAGTTTTGTGCATTTTGGACCCTAACTTAGAGATTTTCTAAAGTTTTGACACTAAATAAATTCATAAAAAATTTTCTATCGTGTGGATTCTTCCTCTGCTGCACCTAAAACGCTGCCCTTCAGCACCCCTGCAAGCACCTGTAACAAAAAGGGAACAATTAGCACATAGAAAATCAAAAGATTGCCTTAACAGTTTTCAAAAAGTCTTCATACCTGATCGGTATTTCCCCATACAATATTGAAATTACATATTAAATTTTTCAAAGTAACACTTTTAGTGGACCAAGATTGTACCTACTGTGTCGCAAACGCTGAAAAACTACTAGCGAGACCCACCGGTCACTTATTTTTCACAGTTTTGTGCATTTTGGACCCTAACTTAGAGATTTTCTAAAGTTTTGACACTAAATAAATTCATAAAAAATTTTCTATCGTGTGGATTCTTCCTCTGCTGCACCTAAAACGCTGCCCTTCAGCACCCCTGCAAGCACCTGTAACAAAAAGGGAACAATTAGCACATAGAAAATCAAAAGATTGCCTTAACAGTTTTCAAAAAGTCTTCATACCTGATCGGTATTTCCCCATACAATATTGAAATTACATATTAAATTTTTCAAAGTAACACTTTTAGTGGACCAAGATTGTACCTACTGTGTCGCAAACGCTGAAAAACTACTAGCGAGACCCACCGGTCACTTATTTTTCACAGTTTTGTGCATTTTGGACCCTAACTTAGAGATTTTCTAAAGTTTTGACACTAAATAAATTCATAAAAAATTTTCTATCGTGTGGATTCTTCCTCTGCTGCACCTAAAACGCTGCCCTTCAGCACCCCTGCAAGCACCTGTAACAAAAAGGGAACAATTAGCACATAGAAAATCAAAAGATTGCCTTAACAGTTTTCAAAAAGTCTTCATACCTGATCGGTATTTCCCCATACAATATTGAAATTACATATTAAATTTTTCAAAGTAACACTTTTAGTGGACCAAGATTGTACCTACTGTGTCGCAAACGCTGAAAAACTACTAGCGAGACCCACCGGTCACTTATTTTTCACAGTTTTGTGCATTTTGGACCCTAACTTAGAGATTTTCTAAAGTTTTGACACTAAATAAATTCATAAAAAATTTTCTATCGTGTGGATTCTTCCTCTGCTGCACCTAAAACGCTGCCCTTCAGCACCCCTGCAAGCACCTGTAACAAAAAGGGAACAATTAGCACATAGAAAATCAAAAGATTGCCTTAACAGTTTTCAAAAAGTCTTCATACCTGATCGGTATTTCCCCATACAATATTGAAATTACATATTAAATTTTTCAAAGTAACACTTTTAGTGGACCAAGATTGTACCTACTGTGTCGCAAACGCTGAAAAACTACTAGCGAGACCCACCGGTCACTTATTTTTCACAGTTTTGTGCATTTTGGACCCTAACTTAGAGATTTTCTAAAGTTTTGACACTAAATAAATTCATAAAAAATTTTCTATCGTGTGGATTCTTCCTCTGCTGCACCTAAAACGCTGCCCTTCAGCACCCCTGCAAGCACCTGTAACAAAAAGGGAACAATTAGCACATAGAAAATCAAAAGATTGCCTTAACAGTTTTCAAAAAGTCTTCATACCTGATCGGTATTTCCCCATACAATATTGAAATTACATATTAAATTTTTCAAAGTAACACTTTTAGTGGACCAAGATTGTACCTACTGTGTCGCAAACGCTGAAAAACTACTAGCGAGACCCACCGGTCACTTATTTTTCACAGTTTTGTGCATTTTGGACCCTAACTTAGAGATTTTCTAAAGTTTTGACACTAAATAAATTCATAAAAAATTTTCTATCGTGTGGATTCTTCCTCTGCTGCACCTAAAACGCTGCCCTTCAGCACCCCTGCAAGCACCTGTAACAAAAAGGGAACAATTAGCACATAGAAAATCAAAAGATTGCCTTAACAGTTTTCAAAAAGTCTTCATACCTGATCGGTATTTCCCCATACAATATTGAAATTACATATTAAATTTTTCAAAGTAACACTTTTAGTGGACCAAGATTGTACCTACTGTGTCGCAAACGCTGAAAAACTACTAGCGAGACCCACCGGTCACTTATTTTTCACAGTTTTGTGCATTTTGGACCCTAACTTAGAGATTTTCTAAAGTTTTGACACTAAATAAATTCATAAAAAATTTTCTATCGTGTGGATTCTTCCTCTGCTGCACCTAAAACGCTGCCCTTCAGCACCCCTGCAAGCACCTGTAACAAAAAGGGAACAATTAGCACATAGAAAATCAAAAGATTGCCTTAACAGTTTTCAAAAAGTCTTCATACCTGATCGGTATTTCCCCATACAATATTGAAATTACATATTAAATTTTTCAAAGTAACACTTTTAGTGGACCAAGATTGTACCTACTGTGTCGCAAACGCTGAAAAACTACTAGCGAGACCCACCGGTCACTTATTTTTCACAGTTTTGTGCATTTTGGACCCTAACTTAGAGATTTTCTAAAGTTTTGACACTAAATAAATTCATAAAAAATTTTCTATCGTGTGGATTCTTCCTCTGCTGCACCTAAAACGCTGCCCTTCAGCACCCCTGCAAGCACCTGTAACAAAAAGGGAACAATTAGCACATAGAAAATCAAAAGATTGCCTTAACAGTTTTCAAAAAGTCTTCATACCTGATCGGTATTTCCCCATACAATATTGAAATTACATATTAAATTTTTCAAAGTAACACTTTTAGTGGACCAAGATTGTACCTACTGTGTCGCAAACGCTGAAAAACTACTAGCGAGACCCACCGGTCACTTATTTTTCACAGTTTTGTGCATTTTGGACCCTAACTTAGAGATTTTCTAAAGTTTTGACACTAAATAAATTCATAAAAAATTTTCTATCGTGTGGATTCTTCCTCTGCTGCACCTAAAACGCTGCCCTTCAGCACCCCTGCAAGCACCTGTAACAAAAAGGGAACAATTAGCACATAGAAAATCAAAAGATTGCCTTAACAGTTTTCAAAAAGTCTTCATACCTGATCGGTATTTCCCCATACAATATTGAAATTACATATTAAATTTTTCAAAGTAACACTTTTAGTGGACCAAGATTGTACCTACTGTGTCGCAAACGCTGAAAAACTACTAGCGAGACCCACCGGTCACTTATTTTTCACAGTTTTGTGCATTTTGGACCCTAACTTAGAGATTTTCTAAAGTTTTGACACTAAATAAATTCATAAAAAATTTTCTATCGTGTGGATTCTTCCTCTGCTGCACCTAAAACGCTGCCCTTCAGCACCCCTGCAAGCACCTGTAACAAAAAGGGAACAATTAGCACATAGAAAATCAAAAGATTGCCTTAACAGTTTTCAAAAAGTCTTCATACCTGATCGGTATTTCCCCATACAATATTGAAATTACATATTAAATTTTTCAAAGTAACACTTTTAGTGGACCAAGATTGTACCTACTGTGTCGCAAACGCTGAAAAACTACTAGCGAGACCCACCGGTCACTTATTTTTCACAGTTTTGTGCATTTTGGACCCTAACTTAGAGATTTTCTAAAGTTTTGACACTAAATAAATTCATAAAAAATTTTCTATCGTGTGGATTCTTCCTCTGCTGCACCTAAAACGCTGCCCTTCAGCACCCCTGCAAGCACCTGTAACAAAAAGGGAACAATTAGCACATAGAAAATCAAAAGATTGCCTTAACAGTTTTCAAAAAGTCTTCATACCTGATCGGTATTTCCCCATACAATATTGAAATTACATATTAAATTTTTCAAAGTAACACTTTTAGTGGACCAAGATTGTACCTACTGTGTCGCAAACGCTGAAAAACTACTAGCGAGACCCACCGGTCACTTATTTTTCACAGTTTTGTGCATTTTGGACCCTAACTTAGAGATTTTCTAAAGTTTTGACACTAAATAAATTCATAAAAAATTTTCTATCGTGTGGATTCTTCCTCTGCTGCACCTAAAACGCTGCCCTTCAGCACCCCTGCAAGCACCTGTAACAAAAAGGGAACAATTAGCACATAGAAAATCAAAAGATTGCCTTAACAGTTTTCAAAAAGTCTTCATACCTGATCGGTATTTCCCCATACAATATTGAAATTACATATTAAATTTTTCAAAGTAACACTTTTAGTGGACCAAGATTGTACCTACTGTGTCGCAAACGCTGAAAAACTACTAGCGAGACCCACCGGTCACTTATTTTTCACAGTTTTGTGCATTTTGGACCCTAACTTAGAGATTTTCTAAAGTTTTGACACTAAATAAATTCATAAAAAATTTTCTATCGTGTGGATTCTTCCTCTGCTGCACCTAAAACGCTGCCCTTCAGCACCCCTGCAAGCACCTGTAACAAAAAGGGAACAATTAGCACATAGAAAATCAAAAGATTGCCTTAACAGTTTTCAAAAAGTCTTCATACCTGATCGGTATTTCCCCATACAATATTGAAATTACATATTAAATTTTTCAAAGTAACACTTTTAGTGGACCAAGATTGTACCTACTGTGTCGCAAACGCTGAAAAACTACTAGCGAGACCCACCGGTCACTTATTTTTCACAGTTTTGTGCATTTTGGACCCTAACTTAGAGATTTTCTAAAGTTTTGACACTAAATAAATTCATAAAAAATTTTCTATCGTGTGGATTCTTCCTCTGCTGCACCTAAAACGCTGCCCTTCAGCACCCCTGCAAGCACCTGTAACAAAAAGGGAACAATTAGCACATAGAAAATCAAAAGATTGCCTTAACAGTTTTCAAAAAGTCTTCATACCTGATCGGTATTTCCCCATACAATATTGAAATTACATATTAAATTTTTCAAAGTAACACTTTTAGTGGACCAAGATTGTACCTACTGTGTCGCAAACGCTGAAAAACTACTAGCGAGACCCACCGGTCACTTATTTTTCACAGTTTTGTGCATTTTGGACCCTAACTTAGAGATTTTCTAAAGTTTTGACACTAAATAAATTCATAAAAAATTTTCTATCGTGTGGATTCTTCCTCTGCTGCACCTAAAACGCTGCCCTTCAGCACCCCTGCAAGCACCTGTAACAAAAAGGGAACAATTAGCACATAGAAAATCAAAAGATTGCCTTAACAGTTTTCAAAAAGTCTTCATACCTGATCGGTATTTCCCCATACAATATTGAAATTACATATTAAATTTTTCAAAGTAACACTTTTAGTGGACCAAGATTGTACCTACTGTGTCGCAAACGCTGAAAAACTACTAGCGAGACCCACCGGTCACTTATTTTTCACAGTTTTGTGCATTTTGGACCCTAACTTAGAGATTTTCTAAAGTTTTGACACTAAATAAATTCATAAAAAATTTTCTATCGTGTGGATTCTTCCTCTGCTGCACCTAAAACGCTGCCCTTCAGCACCCCTGCAAGCACCTGTAACAAAAAGGGAACAATTAGCACATAGAAAATCAAAAGATTGCCTTAACAGTTTTCAAAAAGTCTTCATACCTGATCGGTATTTCCCCATACAATATTGAAATTACATATTAAATTTTTCAAAGTAACACTTTTAGTGGACCAAGATTGTACCTACTGTGTCGCAAACGCTGAAAAACTACTAGCGAGACCCACCGGTCACTTATTTTTCACAGTTTTGTGCATTTTGGACCCTAACTTAGAGATTTTCTAAAGTTTTGACACTAAATAAATTCATAAAAAATTTTCTATCGTGTGGATTCTTCCTCTGCTGCACCTAAAACGCTGCCCTTCAGCACCCCTGCAAGCACCTGTAACAAAAAGGGAACAATTAGCACATAGAAAATCAAAAGATTGCCTTAACAGTTTTCAAAAAGTCTTCATACCTGATCGGTATTTCCCCATACAATATTGAAATTACATATTAAATTTTTCAAAGTAACACTTTTAGTGGACCAAGATTGTACCTACTGTGTCGCAAACGCTGAAAAACTACTAGCGAGACCCACCGGTCACTTATTTTTCACAGTTTTGTGCATTTTGGACCCTAACTTAGAGATTTTCTAAAGTTTTGACACTAAATAAATTCATAAAAAATTTTCTATCGTGTGGATTCTTCCTCTGCTGCACCTAAAACGCTGCCCTTCAGCACCCCTGCAAGCACCTGTAACAAAAAGGGAACAATTAGCACATAGAAAATCAAAAGATTGCCTTAACAGTTTTCAAAAAGTCTTCATACCTGATCGGTATTTCCCCATACAATATTGAAATTACATATTAAATTTTTCAAAGTAACACTTTTAGTGGACCAAGATTGTACCTACTGTGTCGCAAACGCTGAAAAACTACTAGCGAGACCCACCGGTCACTTATTTTTCACAGTTTTGTGCATTTTGGACCCTAACTTAGAGATTTTCTAAAGTTTTGACACTAAATAAATTCATAAAAAATTTTCTATCGTGTGGATTCTTCCTCTGCTGCACCTAAAACGCTGCCCATCAGCACCCCTGCAAGCACCTGTAACAAAAAGGGAACAATTAGCACATAGAAAATCAAAAGATTGCCTTAACAGTTTTCAAAAAGTCTTCATACCTGATCGGTATTTCCCCATACAATATTGAAATTACATATTAAATTTTTCAAAGTAACACTTTTAGTGGACCAAGATTGTACCTACTGTGTCGCAAACGCTGAAAAACTACTAGCGAGACCCACCGGTCACTTATTTTTCACAGTTTTGTGCATTTTGGACCCTAACTTAGAGATTTTCTAAAGTTTTGACACTAAATAAATTCATAAAAAATTTTCTATCGTGTGGATTCTTCCTCTGCTGCACCTAAAACGCTGCCCTTCAGCACCCCTGCAAGCACCTGTAACAAAAAGGGAACAATTAGCACATAGAAAATCAAAAGATTGCCTTAACAGTTTTCAAAAAGTCTTCATACCTGATCGGTATTTCCCCATACAATATTGAAATTACATATTAAATTTTTCAAAGTAACACTTTTAGTGGACCAAGATTGTACCTACTGTGTCGCAAACGCTGAAAAACTACTAGCGAGACCCACCGGTCACTTATTTTTCACAGTTTTGTGCATTTTGGACCCTAACTTAGAGATTTTCTAAAGTTTTGACACTAAATAAATTCATAAAAAATTTTCTATCGTGTGGATTCTTCCTCTGCTGCACCTAAAACGCTGCCCTTCAGCACCCCTGCAAGCACCTGTAACAAAAAGGGAACAATTAGCACATAGAAAATCAAAAGATTGCCTTAACAGTTTTCAAAAAGTCTTCATACCTGATCGGTATTTCCCCATACAATATTGAAATTACATATTAAATTTTTCAAAGTAACACTTTTAGTGGACCAAGATTGTACCTACTGTGTCGCAAACGCTGAAAAACTACTAGCGAGACCCACCGGTCACTTATTTTTCACAGTTTTGTGCATTTTGGACCCTAACTTAGAGATTTTCTAAAGTTTTGACACTAAATAAATTCATAAAAAATTTTCTATCGTGTGGATTCTTCCTCTGCTGCACCTAAAACGCTGCCCTTCAGCACCCCTGCAAGCACCTGTAACAAAAAGGGAACAATTAGCACATAGAAAATCAAAAGATTGCCTTAACAGTTTTCAAAAAGTCTTCATACCTGATCGGTATTTCCCCATACAATATTGAAATTACATATTAAATTTTTCAAAGTAACACTTTTAGTGGACCAAGATTGTACCTACTGTGTCGCAAACGCTGAAAAACTACTAGCGAGACCCACCGGTCACTTATTTTTCACAGTTTTGTGCATTTTGGACCCTAACTTAGAGATTTTCTAAAGTTTTGACACTAAATAAATTCATAAAAAATTTTCTATCGTGTGGATTCTTCCTCTGCTGCACCTAAAACGCTGCCCTTCAGCACCCCTGCAAGCACCTGTAACAAAAAGGGAACAATTAGCACATAGAAAATCAAAAGATTGCCTTAACAGTTTTCAAAAAGTCTTCATACCTGATCGGTATTTCCCCATACAATATTGAAATTACATATTAAATTTTTCAAAGTAACACTTTTAGTGGACCAAGATTGTACCTACTGTGTCGCAAACGCTGAAAAACTACTAGCGAGACCCACCGGTCACTTATTTTTCACAGTTTTGTGCATTTTGGACCCTAACTTAGAGATTTTCTAAAGTTTTGACACTAAATAAATTCATAAAAAATTTTCTATCGTGTGGATTCTTCCTCTGCTGCACCTAAAACGCTGCCCTTCAGCACCCCTGCAAGCACCTGTAACAAAAAGGGAACAATTAGCACATAGAAAATCAAAAGATTGCCTTAACAGTTTTCAAAAAGTCTTCATACCTGATCGGTATTTCCCCATACAATATTGAAATTACATATTAAATTTTTCAAAGTAACACTTTTAGTGGACCAAGATTGTACCTACTGTGTCGCAAACGCTGAAAAACTACTAGCGAGACCCACCGGTCACTTATTTTTCACAGTTTTGTGCATTTTGGACCCTAACTTAGAGATTTTCTAAAGTTTTGACACTAAATAAATTCATAAAAAATTTTCTATCGTGTGGATTCTTCCTCTGCTGCACCTAAAACGCTGCCCTTCAGCACCCCTGCAAGCACCTGTAACAAAAAGGGAACAATTAGCACATAGAAAATCAAAAGATTGCCTTAACAGTTTTCAAAAAGTCTTCATACCTGATCGGTATTTCCCCATACAATATTGAAATTACATATTAAATTTTTCAAAGTAACACTTTTAGTGGACCAAGATTGTACCTACTGTGTCGCAAACGCTGAAAAACTACTAGCGAGACCCACCGGTCACTTATTTTTCACAGTTTTGTGCATTTTGGACCCTAACTTAGAGATTTTCTAAAGTTTTGACACTAAATAAATTCATAAAAAATTTTCTATCGTGTGGATTCTTCCTCTGCTGCACCTAAAACGCTGCCCTTCAGCACCCCTGCAAGCACCTGTAACAAAAAGGGAACAATTAGCACATAGAAAATCAAAAGATTGCCTTAACAGTTTTCAAAAAGTCTTCATACCTGATCGGTATTTCCCCATACAATATTGAAATTACATATTAAATTTTTCAAAGTAACACTTTTAGTGGACCAAGATTGTACCTACTGTGTCGCAAACGCTGAAAAACTACTAGCGAGACCCACCGGTCACTTATTTTTCACAGTTTTGTGCATTTTGGACCCTAACTTAGAGATTTTCTAAAGTTTTGACACTAAATAAATTCATAAAAAATTTTCTATCGTGTGGATTCTTCCTCTGCTGCACCTAAAACGCTGCCCTTCAGCACCCCTGCAAGCACCTGTAACAAAAAGGGAACAATTAGCACATAGAAAATCAAAAGATTGCCTTAACAGTTTTCAAAAAGTCTTCATACCTGATCGGTATTTCCCCATACAATATTGAAATTACATATTAAATTTTTCAAAGTAACACTTTTAGTGGACCAAGATTGTACCTACTGTGTCGCAAACGCTGAAAAACTACTAGCGAGACCCACCGGTCACTTATTTTTCACAGTTTTGTGCATTTTGGACCCTAACTTAGAGATTTTCTAAAGTTTTGACACTAAATAAATTCATAAAAAATTTTCTATCGTGTGGATTCTTCCTCTGCTGCACCTAAAACGCTGCCCTTCAGCACCCCTGCAAGCACCTGTAACAAAAAGGGAACAATTAGCACATAGAAAATCAAAAGATTGCCTTAACAGTTTTCAAAAAGTCTTCATACCTGATCGGTATTTCCCCATACAATATTGAAATTACATATTAAATTTTTCAAAGTAACACTTTTAGTGGACCAAGATTGTACCTACTGTGTCGCAAACGCTGAAAAACTACTAGCGAGACCCACCGGTCACTTATTTTTCACAGTTTTGTGCATTTTGGACCCTAACTTAGAGATTTTCTAAAGTTTTGACACTAAATAAATTCATAAAAAATTTTCTATCGTGTGGATTCTTCCTCTGCTGCACCTAAAACGCTGCCCTTCAGCACCCCTGCAAGCACCTGTAACAAAAAGGGAACAATTAGCACATAGAAAATCAAAAGATTGCCTTAACAGTTTTCAAAAAGTCTTCATACCTGATCGGTATTTCCCCATACAATATTGAAATTACATATTAAATTTTTCAAAGTAACACTTTTAGTGGACCAAGATTGTACCTACTGTGTCGCAAACGCTGAAAAACTACTAGCGAGACCCACCGGTCACTTATTTTTCACAGTTTTGTGCATTTTGGACCCTAACTTAGAGATTTTCTAAAGTTTTGACACTAAATAAATTCATAAAAAATTTTCTATCGTGTGGATTCTTCCTCTGCTGCACCTAAAACGCTGCCCTTCAGCACCCCTGCAAGCACCTGTAACAAAAAGGGAACAATTAGCACATAGAAAATCAAAAGATTGCCTTAACAGTTTTCAAAAAGTCTTCATACCTGATCGGTATTTCCCCATACAATATTGAAATTACATATTAAATTTTTCAAAGTAACACTTTTAGTGGACCAAGATTGTACCTACTGTGTCGCAAACGCTGAAAAACTACTAGCGAGACCCACCGGTCACTTATTTTTCACAGTTTTGTGCATTTTGGACCCTAACTTAGAGATTTTCTAAAGTT
Source organism: Cosmorhoe ocellata (assembly GCA_963675405.1). NCBI lineage: Eukaryota > Metazoa > Arthropoda > Insecta > Lepidoptera > Geometridae > Cosmorhoe > Cosmorhoe ocellata. The sequence goes on from CAVLYT010000006.1 coordinate 18,563, forward strand.
TTGACACTAAATAAATTCATAAAAAAATTTCTATCGTGTGGATTCTTCCTCTGCTGCACCTAAAACGCTGCCCTTCAGCACCCCTGCAAGCACCTGTAACAAAAAGGGAACAATTAGCACATAGAAAATCAAAAGATTGCCTTAACAGTTTTCAAAAAGTCTTCATACCTGATCGGTATTTCCCCATACAATATTGAAATTACATATTAAATTTTTCAAAGTAACACTTTTAGTGGACCAAGATTGTACCTACTGTGTCGCAAACGCTGAAAAACTACTAGCGAGACCCACCGGTCACTTATTTTTCACAGTTTTGTGCATTTTGGACCCTAACTTAGAGATTTTCTAAAGTTTTGACACTAAATAAATTCATAAAAAATTTTCTATCGTGTGGATTCTTCCTCTGCTGCACCTAAAACGCTGCCCTTCAGCACCCCTGCAAGCACCTGTAACAAAAAGGGAACAATTAGCACATAGAAAATCAAAAGATTGCCTTAACAGTTTTCAAAAAGTCTTCATACCTGATCGGTATTTCCCCATACAATATTGAAATTACATATTAAATTTTTCAAAGTAACACTTTTAGTGGACCAAGATTGTACCTACTGTGTCGCAAACGCTGAAAAACTACTAGCGAGACCCACCGGTCACTTATTTTTCACAGTTTTGTGCATTTTGGACCCTAACTTAGAGATTTTCTAAAGTTTTGACACTAAATAAATTCATAAAAAATTTTCTATCGTGTGGATTCTTCCTCTGCTGCACCTAAAACGCTGCCCTTCAGCACCCCTGCAAGCACCTGTAACAAAAAGGGAACAATTAGCACATAGAAAATCAAAAGATTGCCTTAACAGTTTTCAAAAAGTCTTCATACCTGATCGGTATTTCCCCATACAATATTGAAATTACATATTAAATTTTTCAAAGTAACACTTTTAGTGGACCAAGATTGTACCTACTGTGTCGCAAACGCTGAAAAACTACTAGCGAGACCCACCGGTCACTTATTTTTCACAGTTTTGTGCATTTTGGACCCTAACTTAGAGATTTTCTAAAGTTTTGACACTAAATAAATTCATAAAAAATTTTCTATCGTGTGGATTCTTCCTCTGCTGCACCTAAAACGCTGCCCTTCAGCACCCCTGCAAGCACCTGTAACAAAAAGGGAACAATTAGCACATAGAAAATCAAAAGATTGCCTTAACAGTTTTCAAAAAGTCTTCATACCTGATCGGTATTTCCCCATACAATATTGAAATTACATATTAAATTTTTCAAAGTAACACTTTTAGTGGACCAAGATTGTACCTACTGTGTCGCAAACGCTGAAAAACTACTAGCGAGACCCACCGGTCACTTATTTTTCACAGTTTTGTGCATTTTGGACCCTAACTTAGAGATTTTCTAAAGTTTTGACACTAAATAAATTCATAAAAAATTTTCTATCGTGTGGATTCTTCCTCTGCTGCACCTAAAACGCTGCCCTTCAGCACCCCTGCAAGCACCTGTAACAAAAAGGGAACAATTAGCACATAGAAAATCAAAAGATTGCCTTAACAGTTTTCAAAAAGTCTTCATACCTGATCGGTATTTCCCCATACAATATTGAAATTACATATTAAATTTTTCAAAGTAACACTTTTAGTGGACCAAGATTGTACCTACTGTGTCGCAAACGCTGAAAAACTACTAGCGAGACCCACCGGTCACTTATTTTTCACAGTTTTGTGCATTTTGGACCCTAACTTAGAGATTTTCTAAAGTTTTGACACTAAATAAATTCATAAAAAATTTTCTATCGTGTGGATTCTTCCTCTGCTGCACCTAAAACGCTGCCCTTCAGCACCCCTGCAAGCACCTGTAACAAAAAGGGAACAATTAGCACATAGAAAATCAAAAGATTGCCTTAACAGTTTTCAAAAAGTCTTCATACCTGATCGGTATTTCCCCATACAATATTGAAATTACATATTAAATTTTTCAAAGTAACACTTTTAGTGGACCAAGATTGTACCTACTGTGTCGCAAACGCTGAAAAACTACTAGCGAGACCCACCGGTCACTTATTTTTCACAGTTTTGTGCATTTTGGACCCTAACTTAGAGATTTTCTAAAGTTTTGACACTAAATAAATTCATAAAAAATTTTCTATCGTGTGGATTCTTCCTCTGCTGCACCTAAAACGCTGCCCTTCAGCACCCCTGCAAGCACCTGTAACAAAAAGGGAACAATTAGCACATAGAAAATCAAAAGATTGCCTTAACAGTTTTCAAAAAGTCTTCATACCTGATCGGTATTTCCCCATACAATATTGAAATTACATATTAAATTTTTCAAAGTAACACTTTTAGTGGACCAAGATTGTACCTACTGTGTCGCAAACGCTGAAAAACTACTAGCGAGACCCACCGGTCACTTATTTTTCACAGTTTTGTGCATTTTGGACCCTAACTTAGAGATTTTCTAAAGTTTTGACACTAAATAAATTCATAAAAAATTTTCTATCGTGTGGATTCTTCCTCTGCTGCACCTAAAACGCTGCCCTTCAGCACCCCTGCAAGCACCTGTAACAAAAAGGGAACAATTAGCACATAGAAAATCAAAAGATTGCCTTAACAGTTTTCAAAAAGTCTTCATACCTGATCGGTATTTCCCCATACAATATTGAAATTACATATTAAATTTTTCAAAGTAACACTTTTAGTGGACCAAGATTGTACCTACTGTGTCGCAAACGCTGAAAAACTACTAGCGAGACCCACCGGTCACTTATTTTTCACAGTTTTGTGCATTTTGGACCCTAACTTAGAGATTTTCTAAAGTTTTGACACTAAATAAATTCATAAAAAATTTTCTATCGTGTGGATTCTTCCTCTGCTGCACCTAAAACGCTGCCCTTCAGCACCCCTGCAAGCACCTGTAACAAAAAGGGAACAATTAGCACATAGAAAATCAAAAGATTGCCTTAACAGTTTTCAAAAAGTCTTCATACCTGATCGGTATTTCCCCATACAATATTGAAATTACATATTAAATTTTTCAAAGTAACACTTTTAGTGGACCAAGATTGTACCTACTGTGTCGCAAACGCTGAAAAACTACTAGCGAGACCCACCGGTCACTTATTTTTCACAGTTTTGTGCATTTTGGACCCTAACTTAGAGATTTTCTAAAGTTTTGACACTAAATAAATTCATAAAAAATTTTCTATCGTGTGGATTCTTCCTCTGCTGCACCTAAAACGCTGCCCTTCAGCACCCCTGCAAGCACCTGTAACAAAAAGGGAACAATTAGCACATAGAAAATCAAAAGATTGCCTTAACAGTTTTCAAAAAGTCTTCATACCTGATCGGTATTTCCCCATACAATATTGAAATTACATATTAAATTTTTCAAAGTAACACTTTTAGTGGACCAAGATTGTACCTACTGTGTCGCAAACGCTGAAAAACTACTAGCGAGACCCACCGGTCACTTATTTTTCACAGTTTTGTGCATTTTGGACCCTAACTTAGAGATTTTCTAAAGTTTTGACACTAAATAAATTCATAAAAAATTTTCTATCGTGTGGATTCTTCCTCTGCTGCACCTAAAACGCTGCCCTTCAGCACCCCTGCAAGCACCTGTAACAAAAAGGGAACAATTAGCACATAGAAAATCAAAAGATTGCCTTAACAGTTTTCAAAAAGTCTTCATACCTGATCGGTATTTCCCCATACAATATTGAAATTACATATTAAATTTTTCAAAGTAACACTTTTAGTGGACCAAGATTGTACCTACTGTGTCGCAAACGCTGAAAAACTACTAGCGAGACCCACCGGTCACTTATTTTTCACAGTTTTGTGCATTTTGGACCCTAACTTAGAGATTTTCTAAAGTTTTGACACTAAATAAATTCATAAAAAATTTTCTATCGTGTGGATTCTTCCTCTGCTGCACCTAAAACGCTGCCCTTCAGCACCCCTGCAAGCACCTGTAACAAAAAGGGAACAATTAGCACATAGAAAATCAAAAGATTGCCTTAACAGTTTTCAAAAAGTCTTCATACCTGATCGGTATTTCCCCATACAATATTGAAATTACATATTAAATTTTTCAAAGTAACACTTTTAGTGGACCAAGATTGTACCTACTGTGTCGCAAACGCTGAAAAACTACTAGCGAGACCCACCGGTCACTTATTTTTCACAGTTTTGTGCATTTTGGACCCTAACTTAGAGATTTTCTAAAGTTTTGACACTAAATAAATTCATAAAAAATTTTCTATCGTGTGGATTCTTCCTCTGCTGCACCTAAAACGCTGCCCTTCAGCACCCCTGCAAGCACCTGTAACAAAAAGGGAACAATTAGCACATAGAAAATCAAAAGATTGCCTTAACAGTTTTCAAAAAGTCTTCATACCTGATCGGTATTTCCCCATACAATATTGAAATTACATATTAAATTTTTCAAAGTAACACTTTTAGTGGACCAAGATTGTACCTACTGTGTCGCAAACGCTGAAAAACTACTAGCGAGACCCACCGGTCACTTATTTTTCACAGTTTTGTGCATTTTGGACCCTAACTTAGAGATTTTCTAAAGTTTTGACACTAAATAAATTCATAAAAAATTTTCTATCGTGTGGATTCTTCCTCTGCTGCACCTAAAACGCTGCCCTTCAGCACCCCTGCAAGCACCTGTAACAAAAAGGGAACAATTAGCACATAGAAAATCAAAAGATTGCCTTAACAGTTTTCAAAAAGTCTTCATACCTGATCGGTATTTCCCCATACAATATTGAAATTACATATTAAATTTTTCAAAGTAACACTTTTAGTGGACCAAGATTGTACCTACTGTGTCGCAAACGCTGAAAAACTACTAGCGAGACCCACCGGTCACTTATTTTTCACAGTTTTGTGCATTTTGGACCCTAACTTAGAGATTTTCTAAAGTTTTGACACTAAATAAATTCATAAAAAATTTTCTATCGTGTGGATTCTTCCTCTGCTGCACCTAAAACGCTGCCCTTCAGCACCCCTGCAAGCACCTGTAACAAAAAGGGAACAATTAGCACATAGAAAATCAAAAGATTGCCTTAACAGTTTTCAAAAAGTCTTCATACCTGATCGGTATTTCCCCATACAATATTGAAATTACATATTAAATTTTTCAAAGTAACACTTTTAGTGGACCAAGATTGTACCTACTGTGTCGCAAACGCTGAAAAACTACTAGCGAGACCCACCGGTCACTTATTTTTCACAGTTTTGTGCATTTTGGACCCTAACTTAGAGATTTTCTAAAGTTTTGACACTAAATAAATTCATAAAAAATTTTCTATCGTGTGGATTCTTCCTCTGCTGCACCTAAAACGCTGCCCTTCAGCACCCCTGCAAGCACCTGTAACAAAAAGGGAACAATTAGCACATAGAAAATCAAAAGATTGCCTTAACAGTTTTCAAAAAGTCTTCATACCTGATCGGTATTTCCCCATACAATATTGAAATTACATATTAAATTTTTCAAAGTAACACTTTTAGTGGACCAAGATTGTACCTACTGTGTCGCAAACGCTGAAAAACTACTAGCGAGACCCACCGGTCACTTATTTTTCACAGTTTTGTGCATTTTGGACCCTAACTTAGAGATTTTCTAAAGTTTTGACACTAAATAAATTCATAAAAAATTTTCTATCGTGTGGATTCTTCCTCTGCTGCACCTAAAACGCTGCCCTTCAGCACCCCTGCAAGCACCTGTAACAAAAAGGGAACAATTAGCACATAGAAAATCAAAAGATTGCCTTAACAGTTTTCAAAAAGTCTTCATACCTGATCGGTATTTCCCCATACAATATTGAAATTACATATTAAATTTTTCAAAGTAACACTTTTAGTGGACCAAGATTGTACCTACTGTGTCGCAAACGCTGAAAAACTACTAGCGAGACCCACCGGTCTTATTTTTCACAGTTTTGTGCATTTTGGACCCTAACTTAGAGATTTTCTAAAGTTTTGACACTAAATAAATTCATAAAAAATTTTCTATCGTGTGGATTCTTCCTCTGCTGCACCTAAAACGCTGCCCTTCAGCACCCCTGCAAGCACCTGTAACAAAAAGGGAACAATTAGCACATAGAAAATCAAAAGATTGCCTTAACAGTTTTCAAAAAGTCTTCATACCTGATCGGTATTTCCCCATACAATATTGAAATTACATATTAAATTTTTCAAAGTAACACTTTTAGTGGACCAAGATTGTACCTACTGTGTCGCAAACGCTGAAAAACTACTAGCGAGACCCACCGGTCACTTATTTTTCACAGTTTTGTGCATTTTGGACCCTAACTTAGAGATTTTCTAAAGTTTTGACACTAAATAAATTCATAAAAAATTTTCTATCGTGTGGATTCTTCCTCTGCTGCACCTAAAACGCTGCCCTTCAGCACCCCTGCAAGCACCTGTAACAAAAAGGGAACAATTAGCACATAGAAAATCAAAAGATTGCCTTAACAGTTTTCAAAAAGTCTTCATACCTGATCGGTATTTCCCATACAATATTGAAATTACATATTAAATTTTTCAAAGTAACACTTTTAGTGGACCAAGATTGTACCTACTGTGTCGCAAACGCTGAAAAACTACTAGCGAGACCACCGGTCACTTATTTTTCACAGTTTTGT
>CAVLYT010000007.1:10000-20000 GCA_963675405.1 Cosmorhoe ocellata
CCACCTATATTTCACGAGCGTGATTTTTTCCCCCCCCACCCCCTCTAGCGGTACCTCACCCCCTCTCACTTTAACTCCGTGACCAGAGGTCCTAAACCAACCGTGTTTGGGCTCTTCTGAATCGGAAGAAGAAGAGGAAGAGATTGGCCCCGCCAGTTTTCCCGAAAAATCCATTTCCCCCCCCCCTCTAAATTACCCTTCCCCTCAACTGTCTGACGTAACAAACACCTTACCAAAGACAACTTCCCCTCCCGCCCCTCTTAGACTTACCTTACCCCTCTAAGAGTTACCCCCCCCCCCTCACCCCCTCACCCCCCCGTGTCAACCCCCCCCCCCCCCCCCCCAACCCCCCACCTATATTTCACGAGCGTGATTTTTTCCCCCCCCACCCCCTCTAGCGGTACCTCACCCCCTCTCACTGTAACTCCGTGACCAGGGGTCCTAAACCAACCGTGTTTGGGCTCTTCTGAATCGGAAGAAGAAGAGGAAGAGATTGGCCCCGCCAGTTTTCCCGAAAAATCCATTTCCCCCCCCCCCTCTAAATTACCCTTCCCCTCAACTGTCTGACGTAACCAACAACTTACTAAGGACAACTTCCCCTCCCGCCCCTCTTAGACTTACCTTAACCCTCTAAGAGTTACCCCCCCCCCCTCACCCCCTCAAACCCCCCCCCCCCCCAACCCCCCCACTTACATTTCACGAGCGTGATTTTTCCCCCCCCCACCCCCTCTGGCGGTATTTCACCCCCTCTTGCGATATCTCCGGAACCAGAACACTTAGACCCATTGTGTTTGGGATCATCTGAACCGGAAAAACAAGAGGAACAATTTGGCTCCAACAGATTCTCAGAATACCCACAACACTTCACATTTAAAGTCGGAATCAATTATCAAGAACCGTACCCAAGTAACATCAAGAGTACTCAACATAACATCACACACCACCCCGTCGCAGCACAGCGGACATCATCTACGGGAGAAACTACATCAAGTCATCGTTACATTTCTTTCAAAAATTGAATTTATTTTATTTTAAGACACAACTAACATTAACTAAGTTTACCTATAAGTTCTTTAGTATTAATTCTATCTCATTCTGTGTTTTGTATGCCAACTGTAGCCTAAATACATAGGCAAACTTTTCTCTTTCTTTCCCTTTGACAAAAAAAAAAAAATAGAGCAGAAAATGTCGTCCACCAACAAAATCGTAAAAAAGGTAGCCACCGAGACCGCGCCACCCACCGAGAAAACTAAGGTGGCTCGCTCAACAACATCACAGCGAGCGCCGCGGTCACTGAGGGAAAAAGTCCTGACAAAAACCATTTCGCGCAAGACTCCCACAAGAGAGGACAAACCTGAGGCTCCGGAAAAAGAGGAGACGGCGGAGGCACTGGCGTTAGTAGACTCAGACGACGATTCAACATCCGACAACTCGTCTAAAAAGGCCGTCTCTGAACCAGCCCTGCCCACCGAGAAGATCACGGCGGACCGCCCATCAACATCAGAGAGGGCGACGCGGTTGCAAAACCGAAACGCTCAGGGATCAGTGGAAGACAGAGTCGCAGCTTGGACACAGGCTGAAATCCCACCTAGGCCCATCGACTCCGACGATGAGTCGGCAGTCTCATTCCCCGAGTCGTCAATCTCAGAAATACCATCTGTGACCGGCAGGCCGAGCTTTATTCTCACCTCCTCACAACGAAGAGCCGGCGTCGAAATGGACATGGCAAACAAACTCGCGAACGAGATGCTCCAAAACGGCAAGGAGGCTCTCGAGCAGGCGGCTAACATGAAGAGAGAGTGTAAAGTTATCGTCCTAGACAGCCTTCAGACAATGTACGAAACGGTGTTGGCCATATCGGACTCCAGATCAAGACACAAATACAATCTGGAGAAAGAGAGGGCGAGGCACGCTCAGGAGCTCGTACGAGTAGAGCGAGCCCACAACAAGCAACTCACCGATATAAAAAAGAACTTGGCCACAAAGGTGCACACCTCAAGTACAGACATCGAGAACATTCTGAAGGAGTCAAAGGCGATAAGGGACTGGTTAAGCTACGAGACCAGGAAGCCCCACTCCCAAATAGCGGAAGTAAGCCAGGCGATCGCCAGGCTAGAGAGGACTACGAAGGAGTTGTCTGAAAGTGTGCGTCTAGCCACCGGCACCAAAACCAATGATGCCGAACTAACACTGCTTGCTGAAAGCAGAAAACTAGCAGCGAGCGTGGATAACATCTCACGCCAGCTAGACACACTCAGGAGGGACACAACTGCGCTGTCCTCAAACACCTCCGCTGCGCAAATAACCAGCGCCAAGGCAGTGGAGCTCCTAGAGTCTCGCCCGCAGGCCCCACTCACCATCGAGACCAACAATGACCGCGTGGAGCAAGAGGTGACCAACATAAAAAAGGACATTAAGGAGCTCAGAGAAGAGATCCTTAAAACACTAACTAAGACACCACAAACTGATATTCCCAATTCAGCTCAGTCGACGGATCTGGCCGAACACCTCCAGCCAATCACCGAAAGGCTGGAAGCGGTATCGTCGGAACTCAGGACTATGCGACAGCAGAGACAGCGTACGCCACCACCACTACGCAGTCTCGAGGCAGAGTTCGCACAGCTGAACGAGGGAACAAAACCAAAAATCAAAACCCAAACCTATGCTCAAATAGCCGCGGCAACCCCGACCCAAAGACCAAACCACACGTTGATAGTCTCATCGACGGACCCAAACAAGACCGGGGAAAACATCATCGAGACGATCAGAATGGCCCTGGACAACAAGCAGACAGGGGCCAGAGTGGACAGGGTCCGTAAAGCTAAGAACCAGAAGGTGATTCTTAGCTGCGGTACAAAAGAGGACCTGGCGCTTCTTAAAAATCAAGTAGGAGCGAACAAAGGTCTTAAAGTCGAGGTTGCCAAAACGACAAATCCCCTCATCAAAATAAAAGACGTCCTCGCCTACCACAAGGACGAGGAGATCATCGATCAACTCAAGGCCAAAAACAAAGAAATCTTTGAAGGCCTCGAGAAGAAAGATGACCTCCTCCGAGTCAGGTACAGGAAAAGAGCGAGGAACGCGCTAGAATGCCACCCGGTGCTGGAGCTCTCCCCAGTACTGTACAAAAAATTCATTGAGGCGGGAGTGGTCTACATCGGCCTCCAAAGGAGACCAGTAGAAGACCAATCCCCCTTGGTGCAATGCGCTAGGTGTCTGGGATACGGGCACACAAAGACGGTCTGCCGGGAACAAGTGGACCTCTGCAGCTACTGCGGAGGTACACACTCCTGGGAGAAATGCAACAGCAGACAGGAGGGCCACCCTCCGAGCTGCAAAAACTGCATCAGAGCCCAAAATACCACCACATCCCAGGCGCATCCCGCCTACAGTACAGACTGCCCAGAGCGACAAAAGTGGGATGCCATAGCGCGATCCCGGATAAGCTACTGCTAAGGGCGTCCCTAACACTCAAAACACACACACACCCCCACAAAGTAACACCGGAAACAGGTTGCAGTTCATTCAAGCAAACCTGCAGCGCTCGAAGCTGGCAACTGCCGAACTCATCCAAGTCGCAAAGGCCAAGGGTATTTCCATCGCACTCGTGCAAGAACCCTACGTAGGCAGAAGCGGCAGCATGAGTCTCTACCCCGGCACGCAAATCATCCAGTGCACCCTAAACCGTGTAAAACCCGTAAAAGCGGCAATCATCGTATTCGGTGACCAACTCCAGGTTATTCACGACCCGCAGATGGTGACCGAGACGGAGGCCGCGGCGGTAATGGTAGCGGGAAGCCTCAAGATAGGAGTGCTATCGGTATACTTCGAGGGAGATCAAGACATCGAGCCATATCTGGGAAGAACCCAAGCAATATGTCAAAAACTTCCAAACAACATCATCTTAGGCGGAGACGTAAATGCGTGGAGCCACTGGTGGGGCAGCATCTCAGAAGACGAGCGAGGTGCTGCGTACAACGCCCTTCTAGACCAAATGGGTTTCCACGTTCTAAATGTCGGCGACACGCCCACATTTGAAACCTATAGGGGCGACAGGCTCTGCACGAGCATAGTCGACGTCACCGCGTGCAGTCAGTCTCTGCTGGGGAAACTAGAAGACTGGAAAGTGGACCGAAGTCTAATAACATCAGACCACAACGCCATCACATTTGCCCTCCGACTCGAAAGAAAACTAGAGTCGTTGAAACCTACCACCACCCGTAGGTACAACACTAAAAAGGCAAAATGGGCGGAGTTCGGCACACAATTCAGAAACTCCCTAGCGGACAAACACATCACAACAGAGACCATCAACGCGATCAACACGCCCATCGAGCTCGACTCCATGGTGGAAGCATACACGAGCGCCATTCAGGAAGCAAGTGACAAAACTATTCCTAAATTAGGTAAACGCAAAAGTGAAGCTAAACCGCCATGGTGGTCACAAACTCTGGAAGAACTAAAAAAGGAAGTCTTGCGCAAAAAACGTAGAATAAAAAATGCTGCCCCACAAAGGAGACAGCTGGTAATAGAGGACTACGTGGCGACCAAAGAAAAATACAAAAACAAAGCAAACGAAGCTCAAACAGAGAGCTGGAAAGAGTTTTGCTCGACACAGGAAAGAGAAAGTATGTGGGACGGAATATATAGAGTAATAAGGAAAACAGCAAAGAGGCAAGAAGACCAGCTTCTTCGAAATGTGCAAGGAGAAACCTTGAGTCCGGAAAAATCAGCGGATTTACTGGCCAGCACATTTTATCCCGACGACTCTACATCAACCGACACCACTTACCACACTCACCTACGGGAACAGACAGAAAAGGGACCTGAGGAAATAGGAAACTTATCGGAGGACGATCCACCGTTTACTGAGGCCGAATTGGAAACTGCGCTGAAAGCGTTGAACCCCAAGAAAGCTCCAGGGCCGGATGGACTCACAGCCGATATATGTACAGTCGCTATTCGAAACGAGATCGGGGTATTTATGGCAGTTGCAAACAAGTGTCTGCAATTGTCATATTTCCCTAAAATGTGGAAAATAGCACACGTCATCATCCTCAGGAAACCGGGCAAAGACGACTATACCCAACCCAAATCCTACAGACCAATTGGATTACTGTCAGTTCTCGGCAAGATCGTCGAGAAACTAAAGGTGTGCAGACTTCAATGGCACATCCAACCCACTCTCAGCAAGAGGCAATACGGCTTCACACAACAACGCAGCACCGAGGACGCTCTCTACGACCTACTAACACACGTGAAATCAAAACTGGAAGAAAAAAAGATAGTTTTGATGATCTCGTTGGACATAGAGGGAGCCTTCGACAACGCGTGGTGGCCGGCACTCAAACACCAACTCGCGGAAAGGAAGTGTCCCAAAAACCTCTACGCAATGGTATGCTCATACCTCCAGGACCGCAAGATCATGGTCAACTACGCCAGGGCAACAAGTCAAAGGGAAACCACGAAGGGCTGTGTCCAAGGTTCGATCGGAGGACCAACCTTCTGGAACACCATCCTAGACCCGTTGTTGCATAAACTGGAAAAAGAGGGAGCACACTGTCAAGCGTTCGCTGACGACGTCGTGCTGGTATTCTCTGGCCACACAATCAACTGGATAGAGGAAGCAGCCAACTCAACCCTGGAGACAGTGGTGGAATGGGGAGTACAAAATAAGCTCAACTTTGCAGCACATAAAACCAGTGCAATGCTACTTACTAAAAAGCTTAAGTACCAACCTCCACAACTCCTCATGTCGGGAAACAGGCTAAGTCTCGTCACCGAGATGAAGCTCCTAGGCCTGGTCATAGACCGAAACCTCACTTTCAAAACACACGTGACCGCAAACTGCAAAAAAGCTGCGGACATCTACAAACAGCTAGCGTGTGCGGCGAAAGTGACCTGGGGTCTTAACACCGAAATAACCCGTACCATCTACGTCGCAGTCATCGAACCAATCGTCATGTACGCCGCCAGTGCGTGGTCTCAGGCAACAGAGTTCCAAATGATCAGAGATCGACTGGACTCACTCCAACGAGGCTTCGCACAAAAGATCTGCAAGGCGTACCGGACAGTCTCACTAACATCGGCTCTAATCCTCTCGGGCCTTCTGCCTCTCGATCTCAGGATAAAAGAGGCAGCCAGCCTATACACAGCCAAAAAGGGCATCTCCAGAGACTACATCCCACCCGGAAGGCAACTGGAGCAGAAGTTAAGTGCAGTGAACCAGCCGCACCCTTCCCAACTCATAACAACAGAGTATGTGCTCCTCGAGGACATGGATCCAGAAACTCTAACGACCCACAACATCGCTGGACCACAAATCTACACTGATGGCAGCAAAATGGAGGGCAAAGTCGGAGCAGCCCTCACGTGGTGGGAAGAGGGACAGGAGAAAAGTTACTCGACCTTCAGCCTCGACTCAACCTGCACCGTATTCCAGTCGGAACTTTATGCGCTCCATAGGGCGGTGGAACTGGCCAAGAACAGCAACAAAGAGCTAGTCAACATCCTAAGCGACTCGCGATCGTCGCTTGAGTTGCTGGGAAATCCCAAAACAATCCATCCCCTAACTAGCAAGATCAAAGAGTGCATAAAGGAAATCAGAGCAGAGGGGAGAGAGGTGCGCCTGTTCTGGCTCAGAGCTCACGTTGGCACTGCCGGAAACGAAAGGGCGGACGAACTAGCGAAGCAAGCAGCTGCACAGTCAACTAGCAGCCCGGACTACGGTGAGGTCCCAGTGTCGCATGTAAAGAGAAAGATCAGAGAGGAAACAGTACAGAAGTGGCAAGATCGGTACATTTCCTCCAGCACAGGGTCAGTCACAAAAGTTTTCTTCCCAGACGCGGCAGAAGCGTACCGCATAGTGAGGAAAACCAAACTGACACCCCGGCACGTGCAAGCCTTCACAGGACACGGCGGCATGGCGGAGTACTTGCACCGGTTTAGGTTGAAAACCAGTCCCGGATGCGAGTGCGACCCAGACACCAGTGAGTCAACATGGCACATAATACTAGAATGTCCCCGCTTCGCGCCAGCTCGGATGGAACTGGAATTCCAGCTTAACATCACACTGGAAAAATCCAACCTGAGCAGAGTCATCGCGGAAGACAGAGAGAGACCGTACTTCCTAAAATTTGTGGATGACTGCATTCGCATAGCAGCAAATAGGAACACAACACTAACAACAAGTACGGAATCACAACCAACACAAACACAACCCACACACCCCACAACACAACCCACCCCCCTTCCAACGCCAACACAAACCGTTACCCAAAGTCCCTCCATTCCGATGCAATATCACCTGCTCGGAAATGGAGAACCAGGTACCCCCGGTTTGTCCATCAAAGGCGTTGCCACATTCATGGACGACAGCACCGAGAGACTGGGCATTTGCTTCTGCAATGCCAGACGGCGCAACACTGTCACCATCTCCCCCGGCCTCGCCCTCCTCCTAAAGGGAAGCAACTTCAGAGCGACCATGCGCAAAAAGGTCTTCGAGGCACTAGCCGAAGTTACAGTAGCAGACCATCGCTGCCGAATAGTGCGAATCAAAAACAAAGTCATAGCACTATTTGTAACGGGCGACAACGCTACGGAATTCGCCCAAGCATGCTCATTGCTTTCCACTTTGGGTAGTGAAGAGGTAGGAAATAAGGATCCACCAAAGAAAATAAGTGTGGACGCTATGGTAGTGGCCTACGAGAAAGCTGAAGCCAGAGACTACATGGGAGTCGTGAGAGCCTCAAAAAACCACGAGGTAGTAGTTTACGAAGAAAGAGGTCAAAATCTCAGTCACCTGAAACCATACCGACCCGACATCGAGGCTACAACACAACCCATCGACAGCTGGGGCCACCCAATAGCGAATCCGGACATTAGTGGATCCGAGCGCTTCCAAAACAAAACAGCAGAAATAGCGGAGGATAAACAAACACAAAAAAGAGCAAAACAGCCGAGGGAAGTGGTTAAGACAGTGGCCAAAGCCATATCTAGTGCGTTGCAAAGCATAGTGTCAAGACCACCAAAAGGTAGTGCTGGGAGAGCTCGAACATCGGAGCAACAACCAGCGGGCACCTCAAACAAAATCAAAAAGGACAAGAAAACATACACAGTCCGAACAAAAGCGGAAAAGGGTTTAGTCGAACCACCAAGTCTCTCAGAACCTGAGACTCTAGCGGACCACCTATCAAACGCGTTCCTCGAGTACATGGCAGTCTTAAGAGCCACACTTGTCGTCAAGGAAGAAACCTGCAAAACCATCTTGCAGTCCTACGTCAGGGGCAAAGAAAGACAGCTGGAGTTGGAACTCGAGGAATCAGACGCCGCAGTCTACAACAACGAGACATCTCAGGTCCAACGAGGGAAAATGGAGGGGCAATACATGGTGGCATACAACCGCACCAGCGGGTTCGTGCCACTAAATGAGGAGAAGAGCCGCCTCGCAGAAAAACCCGTTTTCGACACTCCACCCAACGACCCCATAGTGGTGGTCGCAAAGTGCACGAAGGTAATGCTGGAAGAAAGGATCCTAGACATGGCAAAAAGTCTGTCAGGGAAAATTGGTACCAGCAAAACCTTCGGCCACAAAGCGACGATCAAAATCACGTGGATAAACGGAGTCCCCGGATGCGGCAAAACTACATGGGTAATAAACAACATCAAAGGAGACGAAGACATTGTCACGACGGCAACAAGAGAGGCACTACGGGACATGAGGGAGAGGTTAACTCCAAAGATGGGCACCGCCGTAAACACCAGGGTGCGCACCATGGCTTCGTTGTTGGTAAACGGTCAGACCGGAGACGGAGTCTGCAAACGCGTTATCATCGACGAGGCCCTGATGAGTCACTTTGGAGCAGTAGTAATGGCAGCCGCAATAACAGGCGCCACAGAAGTTCTACTCCTCGGTGACTACAACCAACTTCCCTACATCGACCGTGACAACCTCTTTGAGATGAAATACACTCGACCTAACCTCGCAACCAGGATCACCCAAGAACTGTTGTGCACTCGCAGGAACCCCATGGACGTAGCCTATGCCCTAAACGAGATCTACAGCGGCATTTTCTCGTCCGTTCCACGAGTGCGATCTCTGAGGATGGAGACCTATGGAGAATCACAGATTCCAAATCAACCGGACACCCTATATCTTGTCCACACCCAAGTCGAAAAGGTTCTCCTGATCGACATGGGTTATGGGAAAGCGGAGGGCTCCATGGTCCACACCATCCACGAGGCTCAAGGTCTAACTTTCAAGAGTGTCATCATCGTCAGGACAACAAGGAAGTCTCAACTCCACAGTAGTGTATCCCATGCTGTTGTGGCAATAACCAGGCATACAGGCAGCTGCGTCTACTACACGACTAGTCGTGAAGATGACGCAACCGCCAGTTTCATCCAAAAAGCCATCTCTGCCACAACAGCAAAAATAAAGGACTACAATATTAACATGGCGATTCGAAGCCGGAACTTGGAGGTCGCGGACGCTCTGCTGGACGTTGAAGATAGCGAATCACCTGGCCATTAGATCGGGGATAGTGCGGTCTCTAACAACCAGCGAACGGCGTTTTCGGCTCTCTCATTACTTGTAACGACTTCGAAAAGCAAAACACAGAATATACTAACAAAAAACTGTCAACAACATTGTAACTTTTTATAAAAAAAAAAAAAAAAAAAAAAAAAAAAAAAAAAAAACAATAATAATATATGAATGACTAAAAAAAAAAAAAAAAAAGAAAACAGAAATAAGTTAACAATAATAAAATAAAAACAAAAAAAAAAGAACATAAAAAAAAAAAAAAAAAAAAAAAAAAAAAAAAAAAATATATATGTATACAGAAATGAAAAAAAAAAAAATTTAAATAAAGTAAATAACATAAGTAGCATTATTTAGTATTTAAGTTAAAATCATTAATTAAGAATATTTAGATATAAGAAATGTAACAATAACAAATGTAACATCAATTTGAGAACTCCAAAAATGGAGAATAAAGAC
>CAVLYT010000007.1:25000-37500 GCA_963675405.1 Cosmorhoe ocellata
CGCTACCCATCACCCGGTCCCCCCGTCCCCCCCTGGTTGAGCCCGCTGCCGTGTGAGTGCGCGTGTAACTACCTACTGCAGACGCCGGGCGAGCCTGTGAGGCCGGCTCGGGTTGCAAGCCGAACGCCGCTAGCGCTCCCGACGCGCGGCGAGGCTGGGTCGGCGGTGCTAGGTTGTCGGCCGCTCGAGGCGAGGCCGGCTCGGTCACGACTCACGAGTTGTTATAGCGTCGTCGATTTACAGCTTGGCGGCGGTGAGAGGTGCCTACATACCAGGAACCTGTCGAGCTAGCCTGTTGGCTATTGCTATTTTGGATTTGTAGGCGTTATTAACATAAATTATTCTCCAAAGGTATTAGGCTGTTCTACTAGGTAGGTACTAATTTTTAATCAATAAATTTTAATCTAATATAATGATACATAATATACTTACTTGGTTAATATAATATATTTATTTAATTGATATAATATGCTTATTTAATTGATATAATCTATTTATTTAATTAATTTGATATACTTACTTATTTTACTAATAGATTATTACTTACACTTATTTATTTAATTTATATTGATCTAAATATACCTATAGTAAAATAATAACTAAATATAAATTGCAATTGTTATTTTTAGCATTAGTAAAACAAAGGACGAGCCACTCGCAAAGGTACTTACCTATTGCCTGTCCGTCCACCTGCTTGCCTATCTGCTGGCCTACCTACCTACTGCGTGTCCATCGACCTACCTACCTATACCTACCTATCCCTTACCTGCCCGCCTACCTACCTGCTGGCTACCAGAGTACATGCGTCACCTGACCTGTCAACCTGCCGACCTACCGCTACCCATCACCCGGTCCCCCCCGTCCCCCCTGGTTGAGCCCACTGCCGTGTGAGTGCGCGTGTACCTACCTACTGCAGACACCGGGCGAGCCTGTGAGGCCGGCTCGGGTTGCAAGCCGAACGCCGCCGAGCGCCCCGACGCGCGGCGAGGCCGGGTCAGCGGTGCTAGGTTGTCGGCCGCTCGAGGCGAGGCCGGCTCGGAGTTGTTATAGCGTCGTCGCTTCGCAGCTTGGCGGCGGTAAGAGGTGCCTACATACCCGGCTACCTACTATCTTCAGCTCGGTCTGGGGTACCTAGGATCGGAGAGTGTCTCTGGCTTCTGTACTCTCTCCGGTTTTGCGGCACACATTGGTTGTGGGATCGGTCTGGTCACGTAGATACGCCTTGCGTACTTACTTGCTGTTGTACAAAGTTTGCACAATATTATTCCCTCTGTCGGGGACTCGGCTGTGTGTGTCCGCTGGGTGGTGGACGATTCATCTGGAGCTGACATCTATTGGCGAGGGCACTTGTACCTACTCTGGTTCTTAGAGTTTTTTAATTCGGTCTCACGTGTCTTGTTTCACCTTAAGAACCTGTCGAGCTAGCCTGTTGGCTATTGCTATTTGGATTTGTAGGCGTTATTAACATAAGTTATTCTCCAAAGGTATTTGGGGCAATTTGGTGCTACTATATCATTTTAATTACTGTATCATTTGTAGTTTGTGTTTGTTTTAAGTATAAATACAATCTTTCATTACAGTTCGTATAAATTATAAGATATCCAGCGAGTATCAGTTAACATTTCCTTGAATGGTATTACCCGCACTAACGCCTGCACATAGTCTAGCAGCACCGGTCTCGACATCGTTCTCCATTGCTCCATGAAAGTGGTAGTACACTTCATTAGTTGCCCACATACTAACATACATACACCCTAACTTTCATACATACTTATATACTTACATACTACGCACCTACATACTTACATACGTACCTCCACACACCCTTGCATACCTGTCTTATTTCACTTTAGGAAGTCTGTCGAGCTAATCTGTTAGGCCATTGCTGCTTTAAGTTGGTAGGCGTTATTAATATAAAGTAGTGTTCCCGCACTAACGCCTGCACATAATCTAGCAGCACCGGTCTCGATATCGTTTACCATTGCTCCATGAAAGCGACAGTGCACTCCGTTTAAACGTCTTCGCAGGTTTAAAAGTAGTCGCCCACGTACTAACATACATACATATACCTATACATACATACTCAGTTACCTACATACTACGTACCTACATACTTACATACTTACATACGTACCTCCACACACCCTTGCATACCTACAATTACCTACTAGATTCAAGATAGATTACTTCTACTTACTTTTGCTCTCACTTGCTTTTACGTAACGGGAAAAACCTGTAAACATTAACATACCCCCCTCCCAAACCCCGCCCCATAAAACCCCATTACCCTGGTTATCGAGAGGCCACTCGTGGAGTCTGAGAAATTCCTCACTGAACACTCTTCCCACAAATCGATATGTCGTCCAAGTCTACTAAGTCTACGTCTTCCATGACTCGCGGCGCGGCCTCGAAGGCCCTGCGGAAGAAGGCTATCACCCAGACGATGGACAAGAAGGAGGCGGTGGCGCGGAGCCCAGCCTTGGTGGCCGAGCCAGCGCCGGCTGCGCTCGCCCGCCCGGAGCCGGCGACGGCTGCGCGCGCTTGCGCGGGGCCGGCGCCGGCGCCCGGCTCCAATGCATCGGCGGCGTACGACATGGAGGAGGAGCTTGACAAGCTCGGCGTCGCCAGGCCGACCCCCAGGACGTACGACGACCGGTCTGACGAGGAGGGTGTGTGCAGCGGGCGATCTGGCAGGCGCTCCAGCATGCTGCCGTGCTCCGACAGGCGATCCGGCGTATCGATGGACCTCGCCTCGCAGAGAGCCAATGACCTGCTGCAGGCCGGCAAGGAGGCGCTGGAGAAGGCCGGAAACATGAAGCGCGAGTGTAAGGTGGAGGCCGCGGAGAGCCTGCAGGAGATGTACGAGATCGTGCTCTCCGTGTCGGACTCGCGCTCTCGCCACAGAGTGTCGCTGGAGCAGGAGAAGGCCAGGGCGGCGAAGGAGTTGGTGCGAGTGGAGCGAGCTCACTCGAAGCAGTTGGCGGAGATACATCAATCTCACGCGGCCAAGCTCCGAGAGGCTCACGAGATCATTGTGACGACTAGCCAGACCACGGAGGCGATCAGAGGGTGGCTCAACTTCGAGATGGATGGCCCCATTAAGAACATAGCGACCATACAGGGCGAGCTCCGGGTTCTAGCTGCAAAAACCGTTAAAACGGGGGAGTGCTCGGGGGACCCGAGCCTTGCGACACAACTTGAAAAGTTCATCGAGAACCTTACTCCGCGGTTCAGTGAGGTGACCAATCAGCTCTGTACTCTCAGACAGGCGATCGACGACCTTGCGAACCTTCTCGACAAGGCAGAAAGACTGCGCCCAGCGACGTATGCGATGAGTGTCGGCTCTAACCTGGACTTCGAGGGTCTCCTCATCCAGATAAGAGAGGATATAGCCATGCTGAAGAACGACAGCCAGATCAGAACTGATGAGCCAGCTTCGAGTCCTGTGAGACCTGATCACTACACAGAGGTGCTGTCGGCCATTGGGGCATTAAAAGGTGACATTGCGGCTCTCCGAGGCGAGTCCGCCGAAGCTAAACAAACCGGAAAGTCGATTGCCCAAAGCCTATCCCAACTCAGAACGGAGATGGGAGAGTCTCTGGATGCAATGGTGGAGACGGTAGGCCCGGTTAGAACTGCGGTAGAGTCGCTTCGGAGAGAAGTAAGCGAACTTCCTCACCCAGCTGGCGAGGCCCTAGAACCAGCGGATGCCCCCAAAGCCACTGTAAATCGGAGACCAGCAAACGCGTACACGCCGACCACTGCGCGGCGTGCGGTGGTGGTAGAGTCCGATGATCCACAAAAATCGAGCGAAGACATCTTGACCGACATAAAGAAGAGGGTGGACGTGTCCGAGCTGGGAATAGCAGTGCATGGTCTAAGGAAGGGACGGAACAGCAAGGTCGTCATTTCTGTGGAGACTGAAGAGGACAGAAGCGCGATGAAAACGGCCATACAGCAGCTGAGTAAAGAGTACACGGTCACCGAGCCGCCCCCGAAACTACCGCAGCTTAGGCTCATCGGAGTCACAAATGATATTAGTAATGAGAAGGTCGCCGAAGCCATTCGACGCCAAAATAAAGGAACCTTGGGCGCTCACGTCGATGGGCACATAAAGGTGCTGCGAAGAACAAAGCACCGCTCTGATTGCCTGAACAACGTCATCGTGGAGGTTAGTCCGGCTATCTGGAGGGCGCTGAGAGATCAACGGGTGAAGGTCGGATACCAGGTGGTCCAGGCCATTGACCAGTCCCCGATAAAGCAGTGCTTCAGGTGCCTTGGCTTCGGCCACGAGGCTCGGAACTGCACGGTCGCTCAAACTTGCGGCTACTGCGCGGGTGAACACGACACCAGAGCCTGCAAGCGTAGCGAGCCCCCGACTTGCGCAAACTGCAAACCTGGATGCGACAGGTCCCACCCGGCATACAGCGACCAGTGCCCGGAGTGGCGGAAGTTTGACCGTCTAGCGCGGTCAGTCATCAGCTACTGTTGACATAGGCACCTCAGTCAACACCGAGTCCGCAAACGCGAAAATCCGCCTAAAAATCACGCAGGCGAACCTTGGTAGAGGGGTTGCCGCGACCCAGGAGTGCATGAAAGCGGCTCTTGATAGAAAATTCTCCATATTACTTCTGCAAGAGCCGTATGTGGGGGGCCGCGGTTTCACTAAATGGGGCACACATAGAGTTGTGCAACACCACCGAGGGGCAAAACCCGTTAAATCAGCGATTGTCATTGTCGACGATAGGCTTGCGATTACCGAATATCCCGAAATGTGTACGGAAAACATCACATGTTTAGTTTTAAGTCTAGGAAACATTAGGTTAGGCATGGTCTCTGTGTATCTGGAAGGAAACGAAGACATCGAGCCGTATCTTCAGCATATCCAGCGGGTGCGACAGCGCTTGGCCACTCCACACATCATCCTGGCGGGAGACGTGAACGCCAAAAGTTACTGGTGGGGAGAGGACGAGGAGGACTCTAGGGGTACTGCGTACACGGAACTGCTAGCTCAAATGGACATGGCTGTGCTCAACTCGGGATCGACACCCACCTTCAGCGTGTTCCGCAACAACAGGGCTTATGAGAGCATCGTGGATGTCACGGCCTGCTCGAACTCCGCTCTGGGATGGATGGAGAACTGGAGAGTGGATAGAGACCTGATGACCACTTCGGACCACCGAGCTATCACCTTTGACGTGAGCCTGGAGAGCTCTTTCAGACTAGTAGAGCGGCATACGACGCGGAAATACAATACTAAAAAGGCGTGCTGGGAAGTCTTCGGTAATCGTCTGAAGCAGGAGTTGCAGATCCAAGGCCTAGATGTGGATGCAGTGGAGGCCGCACGCTCGCCGGAGGACGTCGACAACATCGTAGATACCTTCTCTGGCTGTGTCGAGAGAGCCTGCAAGGAGAGCATACCCCCAGTGAACACGACCAAGCGCTCAAAAATGAACTGGTGGACCGAGGAGCTGTCGAACAGGAAGGCGGAAGTCGTCAGGCTCCGAAACAGAATCCGGAGAGCAAACCCCAGGCGCAAACCAATGCTAGTAAAAGAATACCTAGAGGCTCTAGCCCAGTACAAGGAGGACCTTATAAGCGCGAAGGTATCCAGCTGGAAGGAATACTGCACTGGGCAAGACAGACCAAAAATGTGGGAAGGTATCTACAAAGCACTCACCATGACAAGCCACCAGAGTGACTGCCTCCTGCGAGATCGTGCGGGAACGCCGTTGAGCCCGGCTGAGTCGGCGACTCTATTTGCTGACACCTTCTTTTCGGAAGATGACCCAGACACTGACACACGGGACCAGGCGTTATTGCGAGAGGAGGTTCGAAGCTCCATTGCATCTCTGAGGCAACAGCAGAGTTCGGAGGTCACCGCATCCACTGCCTTTGTGCGGGACGAGCTTCTCAACGTAGTCAGGGGAATCGGACCGGCAAAGGCGCCCGGAGAGGATGGGTTCACGGCTGACATATGCCTCAGAGCCATCGTTTATACTGACGACCTCTTCCTCGCAATTGTTAACAAGTGTCTGGGACTGGGATATTTCCCTGGGATATGGAAAAGGGCCATCATCCGAATTATCCCGAAGCCGCTGAAGGAGGACTACTCGTCGCCCAAGTCGTACCGACCGATAGGGCTCTTACCGGTCTTTGGCAAGGTTCTGGAGAAGATGTTCACTTCCCGAATCATGTGGCATCTGGGTAGCCGGGGGCTGCTGAATAGGCGTCAGTATGGCTTCACACCCCAAGTGAGCACGGAGGATGCACTCTACGACGCGGTCGGGCTGATCAGAAGAGAGATGGCTGTCGGAAAGCTGGTAGCGGTAATATCACTGGATATCGAGGGAGCATTCGACGGAGCCTGGTGGCCACTGATCCTGAAGCAGCTCGTCACAAAAAATTGTCCCAGTGATATTCTTCTTCTTGTCGACAGCTATCTGTCGGATAGATCGGTTCGCGTGCAGTATGCGGGAGAGCAGACGGACAAGGCGACAAACAAGGGCTGCATACAGGGCTCTACCTGTGGACCGGTGATGTGGAACATCCAGCTTGATCCCCTATTACAGCAAACAGAGAAACTTCAGGCTCACGTTCAAGCATTTGCTGACGACATTCTCATCGTAGCTTCAGCGAGAACCACATCTGAGCTCAACACGGCAGTGAACGAGGCCCTGAGGACTGTAGCTGAATGGGGGAAAAATAGCAAGATGAAGTTCGCTGCACACAAGACGCAGGCCATTCTCGCAACGAGGAAGATGAAGTTCGACACACCTCACTTTACCCTTAATGGCGTGGACATAGAGATTGGCAGTGAGCTGAAAGTGCTGGGACTCACCATCGACTCGAAGCTGTTGTTCCGAAATCATCTCCAGAACGTCTGCAAAAAGGCAGTGAACGTGTACCAGAAGCTGTCGACTGCAAGTAGAGCTAACTGGGGCCTAAACACAACTATCACAAGATTGCTGTACACAGCTGTAGTTGAGCCCATAGTCCTGTACGCAGCTAGCGTCTGGGCTCCGGTTACGGACAAGAAGTACGCGACGGCTCGTCTGAATCAGCTCTCCAGAAAGTTCGGCATCATGATGGCAAGAGCGCATAGAACTGCTTCGATTACATCGGTTTTGTGTCTGGCTGGGATTCTGCCCTTGGACCTGAGAGTGAAGGAAGCTGCTGAGCTCTATGAAGTGAAGAGAGGGAAACCTTTCCCAGAGCTGCCAGGACGCGAGATTGAACGAAGAATCGGGACTTTCACACTGCCACATCCGGCGAAGAGGCGTCCAATACCGTACGAGCTGCTGAAAACCGAGCAGGAGGTCACCGACGTAAACTCGCGTCCAAAACTCTACACCGATGGCAGCAAGATAGAGGGGAAAGTTGGAGCTGCTGTGACATGGTGGGAGGAAGATGGGGAAGTGAGAAGCTCCAAATTCATTCTAGCGCCTTACTGCTCAGTGTACCAGGCAGAACTTGCGGCCATTCTCAGGGCCATCGAGATGTTCACCAGGTCTAAAGCCCAGAGCGTGAACATCATAAGTGATTCCAGATCCTCCCTGGACACGATAGCGGACCCTGGAAGCACCCATCCAGTTGTTGCGGAGATTCGGACCAGAATCCACGAGCTGGAAGCAAATAGTAGAGACATAAAGCTCTACTGGATCAAAGCCCATGAAGGTTTCGCTGGGAACGAGAGAGCAGACGAGTTAGCAAAGTCAGCTGCACTAACCAACAAGACCAGTCCCGTGTACGACAGAATCCCTATTTCCTACATCAAGTACTCACTTCGTCAGAGAACAATAGAGATGTGGAACAGGCGCTACACCGAAGCTGACACCGGCAAGATCACGAAGCTGTTCTTCCCCAATGCCCGAGATGGATACAAAACAATACTTAAGCTACAAATGTCCAACGTTATGGCGCAGCTATTCACCGGGCATGGGGGATTCCGAGAGTACCTTCACCGCTTCAAGCTGTCTACGACTCCGAACTGCACCTGCGACTCAGATACTCCAGAGACTGTGCCTCACCTTCTTGACGACTGTCCCAGGTTCGGCGCATGGCGCCAAGATATCAGCTCTAGGCTACAAACTAGTATAACATGTACTGACTATGGCAAGCTTGTCGGGGACAATGACCATCGCTGTGAATTTCTTAGATATGCGGAACGTGTGGTCAGGTCAGCGGGGAGGGCAAATGGGAGCACAGTGTGCTAAAACTTTTGTATACTGAATTTGTAAATAATGATAAACTAAAGTAAATGCTTAAAAAAATATGTAAATATGAATTATATTAACTTCTAATAAATTATGTTTGGTAAATTTATAAAATATGTTAAAATGTGTGTAACGAATAATTAATAGTACTGTATAATAACTAATTAGAATAAATTAAATAATAGACAATGTATAACTGCTGGTAATAATAAAGAAATGGTAATGGTAAATAATTAGGAATAAGTAAATAAGATAACAATAGATAAGAGATAATGTATACCTAGAAATATTATAATGTATAAGTAAATAAGTAAGAAATGAAATAATAGAATAACAAAATTAAATTGATATGACATTGACTTGTAATAAAAATGATAGATACTGTATATTTAAGTAAATACCTAATAGGAATATATAGTTATTGGATCAAGATAAATAATAAATAAAAGGTAAAAGGGGTTTAAAAGTAAATTGATAAAAGTTTGAGATATTAATGAAGAAAGTAAAATAAGAATAGGTAATAGAAATCAGGAAAATAAAGCTAGGAAATAAGGGGGGGAAATAATTGTCATGTTAAATATTAGAATGTATAAATCGCCGCAATATAAATAGCGGCGAGAAACTTAGTGCCATTTCGAGATGGTAAAAAAAAAAAAAAAAAAAAAAAAAAAAAAAAACCTAACCTAACCTAACCTAACCTAACCTAACCTAACCTAACCTAACCTAACCTAACCTAACCTAACCTAACCTAACCTAACCTAACCTAACCTAACCTAACCTAACCTAACCTAACCTAACCTAACCTAACCTAACCTAACCTAACCTAACCTAACCTAACCTAACCTAACCTAACCTAACCTAACCTAACCTAACCTAACCTAACCTAACCTAACCTAACCTAACCTAACCTAACCTAACCTAACCTAACCTAACCTAACCTAACCTAACCTAACCTAACCTAACCTAACCTAACCTAACCTAACCTAACCTAACCTAACCTAACCTAACCTAACCTAACCTAACCTAACCTAACCTAACCTAACCTAACCTAACCTAACCTAACCTAACCTAACCTAACCTAACCTAACCTAACCTAACCTAACCTAACCTAACCTAACCTAACCTAACCTAACCTAACCTAACCTAACCTAACCTAACCTAACCTAACCTAACCTAACCTAACCTAACCTAACCTAACCTAACCTAACCTAACCTAACCTAACCTAACCTAACCTAACCTAACCTAACCTAACCTAACCTAACCTAACCTAACCTAACCTAACCTAACCTAACCTAACCTAACCTAACCTAACCTAACCTAACCTAACCTAACCTAACCTAACCTAACCTAACCTAACCTAACCTAACCTAACCTAACCTAACCTAACCTAACCTAACCTAACCTAACCTAACCTAACCTAACCTAACCTAACCTAACCTAACCTAACCTAACCTAACCTAACCTAACCTAACCTAACCTAACCTAACCTAACCTAACCTAACCTAACCTAACCTAACCTAACCTAACCTAACCTAACCTAACCTAACCTAACCTAACCTAACCTAACCTAACCTAACCTAACCTAACCTAACCTAACCTAACCTAACCTAACCTAACCTAACCTAACCTAACCTAACCTAACCTAACCTAACCTAACCTAACCTAACCTAACCTAACCTAACCTAACCTAACCTAACCTAACCTAACCTAACCTAACCTAACCTAACCTAACCTAACCTAACCTAACCTAACCTAACCTAACCTAACCTAACCTAACCTAACCTAACCTAACCTAACCTAACCTAACCTAACCTAACCTAACCTAACCTAACCTAACCTAACCTAACCTAACCTAACCTAACCTAACCTAACCTAACCTAACCTAACCTAACCTAACCTAACCTAACCTAACCTAACCTAACCTAACCTAACCTCGGTGGAATGGGGAGTACAAAATAAGCTCAACTTTGCAGCACATAAAACCAGTGCAATGCTACTTACTAAAAAGCTTAAGTACCAACCTCCACAACTCCTCATGTCGGGAAACAGGCTAAGTCTCGTCACCGAGATGAAGCTCCTAGGCCTGGTCATAGACCGAAACCTCACTTTCAAAACACACGTGACCGCAAACTGCAAAAAAGCTGCGGACATCTACAAACAGCTAGCGTGTGCGGCGAAAGTGACCTGGGGTCTTAACACCGAAATAACCCGTACCATCTACGTCGCAGTCATCGAACCAATCGTCATGTACGCCGCCAGTGCGTGGTCTCAGGCAACAGAGTTCCAAATGATCAGAGATCGACTGGACTCACTCCAACGAGGCTTCGCACAAAAGATCTGCAAGGCGTACCGGACAGTCTCACTAACATCGGCTCTAATCCTCTCGGGCCTTCTGCCTCTCGATCTCAGGATAAAAGAGGCAGCCAGCCTATACACAGCCAAAAAGGGCATCTCCAGAGACTACATCCCACCCGGAAGGCAACTGGAGCAGAAGTTAAGTGCAGTGAACCAGCCGCACCCTTCCCAACTCATAACAACAGAGTATGTGCTCCTCGAGGACATGGATCCAGAAACTCTAACGACCCACAACATCGCTGGACCACAAATCTACACTGATGGCAGCAAAATGGAGGGCAAAGTCGGAGCAGCCCTCACGTGGTGGGAAGAGGGACAGGAGAAAAGTTACTCGACCTTCAGCCTCGACTCAACCTGCACCGTATTCCAGTCGGAACTTTATGCGCTCCATAGGGCGGTGGAACTGGCCAAGAACAGCAACAAAGAGCTAGTCAACATCCTAAGCGACTCGCGATCGTCGCTTGAGTTGCTGGGAAATCCCAAAACAATCCATCCCCTAACTAGCAAGATCAAAGAGTGCATAAAGGAAATCAGAGCAGAGGGGAGAGAGGTGCGCCTGTTCTGGCTCAGAGCTCACGTTGGCACTGCCGGAAACGAAAGGGCGGACGAACTAGCGAAGCAAGCAGCTGCACAGTCAACTAGCAGCCCGGACTACGGTGAGGTCCCAGTGTCGCATGTAAAGAGAAAGATCAGAGAGGAAACAGTACAGAAGTGGCAAGATCGGTACATTTCCTCCAGCACAGGGTCAGTCACAAAAGTTTTCTTCCCAGACGCGGCAGAAGCGTACCGCATAGTGAGGAAAACCAAACTGACACCCCGGCACGTGCAAGCCTTCACAGGACACGGCGGCATGGCGGAGTACTTGCACCGGTTTAGGTTGAAAACCAGTCCCGGATGCGAGTGCGACCCAGACACCAGTGAGTCAACATGGCACATAATACTAGAATGTCCCCGCTTCGCGCCAGCTCGGATGGAACTGGAATTCCAGCTTAACATCACACTGGAAAAATCCAACCTGAGCAGAGTCATCGCGGAAGACAGAGAGAGACCGTACTTCCTAAAATTTGTGGATGACTGCATTCGCATAGCAGCAAATAGGAACACAACACTAACAACAAGTACGGAATCACAACCAACACAAACACAACCCACACACCCCACAACACAACCCACCCCCCTTCCAACGCCAACACAAACCGTTACCCAAAGTCCCTCCATTCCGATGCAATATCACCTGCTCGGAAATGGAGAACCAGGTACCCCCGGTTTGTCCATCAAAGGCGTTGCCACATTCATGGACGACAGCACCGAGAGACTGGGCATTTGCTTCTGCAATGCCAGACGGCGCAACACTGTCACCATCTCCCCCGGCCTCGCCCTCCTCCTAAAGGGAAGCAACTTCAGAGCGACCATGCGCAAAAAGGTCTTCGAGGCACTAGCCGAAGTTACAGTAGCAGACCATCGCTGCCGAATAGTGCGAATCAAAAACAAAGTCATAGCACTATTTGTAACGGGCGACAACGCTACGGAATTCGCCCAAGCATGCTCATTGCTTTCCACTTTGGGTAGTGAAGAGGTAGGAAATAAGGATCCACCAAAGAAAATAAGTGTG
The DNA here is from genome assembly GCA_963675405.1 of Cosmorhoe ocellata. Lineage (NCBI taxonomy): Eukaryota > Metazoa > Arthropoda > Insecta > Lepidoptera > Geometridae > Cosmorhoe > Cosmorhoe ocellata. The sequence goes on from CAVLYT010000007.1 coordinate 37,185, forward strand.
GACGCTATGGTAGTGGCCTACGAGAAAGCTGAAGCCAGAGACTACATGGGAGTCGTGAGAGCCTCAAAAAACCACGAGGTAGTAGTTTACGAAGAAAGAGGTCAAAATCTCAGTCACCTGAAACCATACCGACCCGACATCGAGGCTACAACACAACCCATCGACAGCTGGGGCCACCCAATAGCGAATCCGGACATTAGTGGATCCGAGCGCTTCCAAAACAAAACAGCAGAAATAGCGGAGGATAAACAAACACAAAAAAGAGCAAAACAGCCGAGGGAAGTGGTTAAGACAGTGGCCAAAGCCATATCTAGTG
>CAVLYT010000007.1:42500-82500 GCA_963675405.1 Cosmorhoe ocellata
AGCATTTAAGATTGGCGTGCGGTAACACCTCGGCCGGCCGGGTTCTCCATACTTCGAATCTTTGCGTTTTATTCGACCTAGGAGTAATACGAACGTGGCCGTGCGCGGCTAGTTCGCACTCGCGCGCGAGCCCGCAGCCTGTGCGCGCTGCTTACTCGGCCGTCCGTTCATAGTGCGCGCTCCGTCGGAGTGTCATTACTCCACGAGTAGGCACCGAGCGGCGGCCACAGCGCGGCGGCCGGTGGGGGACCGCTCGGGGCTCTGACCTCGCACGGCCGCGACTCTGGGTGCTCGGCCGGACAGAATATAACCGCTTCGCTCGGCTCGGCCGGGGACTACCCGCATTACTGCCGTCGGCGGCCGCCCCGAGGCACCGGACTGTTCGCTAGGAGCGTCACCGCACGTTGGAGCTAGACCACCGTGCGCGCGTAGCCACTGGCTACCTACCTACTTACTACTTACTCGGCGCCTACTTTGATCTAGCCAGTCTATTTTTATTAGGCTATTCTACTACAAATTTTTTAATTAATAACTTTTAATCTAATATATTGATACATATATACTTACTTGGTTAATATAATATATTTATTTAATTGATATAATATGCTTATTTAATTGATATAATCTACTTTTTTTAATAAATTTGATATACTTACTCATTTGACTAATATAATACTACTTATACTTATTTAATTAATTTATATTGATCTAAATATACCTATAGCACAGATTTTATAATAGACCTATAGTAAAATAATAACTAAATATAAATTGCAATTTTTATTTTAGCATTAGTAAAACAAAGGACGAGCCACTCGCAAAGGTACTTACCTATTGCCTGTCCGTCCACCTGCTTGCCTATCTGCTGGCCTACCTACCTACACCTACCTATCCCTTACCTGCCCGCCTACCTACCTGCTGGCTACCAGAGTACATGCGTACCTGACCTGTCAGCCTGCTGACCTACCGCTACCCATCACCCGGTCCCCCCGTCCCCCCCTGGTTGAGCCCGCTGCCGTGTGAGTGCGCGTGTAACTACCTACTGCAGACGCCGGGCGAGCCTGTGAGGCCGGCTCGGGTTGCAAGCCGAACGCCGCTAGCGCTCCCGACGCGCGGCGAGGCTGGGTCGGCGGTGCTAGGTTGTCGGCCGCTCGAGACGAGGCCGGCTCGGTCACGACTCACGAGTTGTTATAGCATCGTCGATTCGCAGCTTGGCGGCGGTGAGAGGTGCCTACATACCAGGAACCTGTCGAGCTAGCCTGTTGGCTATTGCTATTTTGGATTTGTAGGCGTTATTAACATAAATTATTCTCCAAAGGTATTAGGCTGTTCTACTACTAAAAATTTTTAATTAATAACTTTTAATCTAATATAATGATACATAATATACTTACTTGGTTAATATAATATATTTATTTAATTGATATAATATGCTTATTTAATTGATATAATCTATTTATTTAATTAATTTGATATACTTACTTATTTGACTAATAGATTACTACTTACACTTATTTATTTAATTTATATTGATCTAAATATACCTATAGTAAAATAATAACTAAATATAAATTGCAATTGTTATTTTTAGCATTAGTAAAACAAAGGACGAGCCACTCGCAAAGGTACTTACCTATTGCCTGTCCGTCCACCTGCTTGCCTATCTGCTGGCCTACCTACCTACTGCGTGTCCATCGACCTACCTACCTATACCTACCTATCCCTTACCTGCCCGCCTACCTACCTGCTGGCTACCAGAGTACATGCGTCACCTGACCTGTCAGCCTGCCGACCTACCGCTACCCATCACCCGGTCCCCCCCGTCCCCCCTGGTTGAGCCCACTGCCGTGTGAGTGCGCGTGTACCTACCTACTGCAGACACCGGGCGAGCCTGTGAGGCCGGCTCGGGTTGCAAGCCAAACGCCGCCGAGCGCCCCGACGCGCAGCGAGGCCGGGTCAGCGGTGCTAGGTTGTCGGCCGCTCGAGGCGAGGCCGGCTCGGAGTTGTTATAGCGTCGTCGCTTCGCAGCTTGGCGGCGGTAAGAGGTGCCTACATACCCGGCTACCTACTATCTTTAGCTCGGTCTGGGGTACCTAGGATCGGAGAGTGTCTCTGGCTTCCGTACTCTCTCCGGTTTTGCGGCACACATTGGTTGTGGGATCGGTCGGGTCACGTAGAGACGCCTTGCGTACTTACTTGCTGTTGTACAAAGTTTGCACAATATTATTCCCTCTGTCGGGGACTCGGCTGTGTGTGTCCGCTGGGTGGTGGACGATTCATCTGGAGCTGATATCTATTGGCGAGGGCACTTGTACCTACTCTGGTTCTTAGAGTTTGTTAATTCGGTCTCACGTGTCTTGTTTCACCTTAAGAACCTGTCGAGCTAGCCTGTTGGCTATTGCTATTTGGATTTGTAGGCGTTATTAACATAAGTTATTCTCCAAAGGTATTTGGGGCAATTTGGTGCTACTATATCATTTTAATTACTGTATCATTTGTAGTTTGTGTTTGTTTTAAGTATAAATACAATCTTTCATTACAGTTCGTATAAATTATAAGATATCCAGCGAGTATCAGTTAACATTTCCTTGAATGGTATTACCCGCACTAACGCCTGCACATAGTCTAGCAGCACCGGTCTCGACATCGTTCTCCATTGCTCCATGAAAGTGGTAGTACACTTCATTAGTTGCCCACATACTAACATACATACACCCTAACTTTCATACATACTTATATACTTACATACTACGCACCTACATACTTACATACGTACCTCCACACACCCTTGCATACCTGTCTTGTTTCACTTTAGGAAGTCTGTCGAGCTAATCTGTTAGGCCATTGCTGCTTTAAGTTGGTAGGCGTTATTAATATAAAGTAGTGTTCCCGCACTAACGCCTGCACATAATCTAGCAGCACCGGTCTCGATATCGTTCACCATTGCTCCATGAAAGCGACAGTGCACTCCGTTTAAACGTCTTCGCAGGTTTAAAAGTAGTCGCCCACGTACTAACATACATACATATACCTATACATACTTACATACATACTCAGATACCTACATACTACGTACTACGTACCTACATACTTACATACTTACATACGTACCTCCACACACCCTTGCATACCTACAATTACCTACTAGATTCAAGATAGATTACTCGTACTTCTACTTACTTTTGCTCTCACTTGCTTTTACTTAACGGGAAATACTTGTAAACATTAACATACCCCCCTCCCCCACCCCGCCCCATAAAACCCCATTACCCTGGTTATCGAGAGGCCACTCGTGGAGTCTGAGAAATTCCTCACTGAACACTCTTACCACAAATCGATATGTCGTCCAAGTCTGCTAAGTCTACGTCTTCCATGACTCGCGGCGCGGCCTCGAAGGCCCTGCGGAAGAAGGCTATCACCCAGACGATGGACAAGAAGGAGGCGGTGGCGCGGAGCCCAGCCTTGGTGGCCGAGCCGGCGCCGGCTGCGCTCGCCCGCCCGGAGCCGGCGACGGCCGCGCGCGCTTGCGCGGGGCCGGCGCCGGCGCCCGGCTCCAATGCATCGGCGGCGTACGACATGGAGGAGGAGCTTGACAAGCTCGGCGTCGCCAGGCCGACCCCCAGGACGTACGACGACCGGTCTGACGAGGAGGGTGTGTGCAGCGGGCGATCTGGCAGGCGCTCCAGCATGCTGCCGTGCTCCGACAGGCGATCCGGCGTATCGATGGACCTCGCCTCGCAGAGAGCCAATGACCTGCTGCAGGCCGGCAAGGAGGCGCTGGAGAAGGCCGGAAACATGAAGCGCGAGTGTAAGGTGGAGGCCGCGGAGAGCCTGCAGGAGATGTACGAGATCGTGCTCTCCGTGTCGGACTCGCGCTCTCGCCACAGAGTGTCGCTGGAGCAGGAGAGGGCCAGGGCGGCGAAGGAGTTGGTGCGAGTGGAGCGAGCTCACTCGAAGCAGTTGGCGGAGATACATCAATCTCACGCGGCCAAGCTCCGAGAGGCTCACGAGATCATTGTGACGACTAGCCAGACCACGGAGGCGATCAGAGGGTGGCTCAACTTCGAGATGGATGGCCCTATTAAGAACATAGCGACCATACAGGGCGAGCTCCGGGCTCTAGCTGCAAAAACCGTTAAAACGGGGGAGTGCTCGGGAGACCCGAGCCTTGAGACACAACTCGAAAAGTTTATCGAGAACCTTACTCCGCGGTTCAGTGAGGTGACCAATCAGCTCTGTACTCTCAGACAGGCGATCGACGACCTTGCGAACCTTCTTGACAAGGCAGAAAGACTGCGCCCGGCGACGTATGCGATGAGCATCGGCTCCAACCTGGACTTCGAGAGTCTCCTCATCCAGTTAAGAGAGGACATAGCCGGGCTGAAGAACGACAACCAGATCAGAACTGATGAGCCAGCTTCAAGTCCTGTGAGACCTTATCATTACACAGAGGTGCTGTCGGCCATTGGGGCATTAAAAGGTGACATTGCGGCTCTCCGAAGCGAGTCCGCCGAAGCTAAACAAACCGGGAAGTCGATTGCCCAGAGCCTATCCCAACTCAGAACGGAGATGGGAGAGTCTCTGGATGCAATGGTGGAGACGGTAGGCCCGGTTAGAACTGCGGTTGAGTTGCTTCGGAGAGAAGTAAACGAACTTCCTCACCCAGCTGGCGAGGCCCTAGAGCCGGTGGATGCCCCCAAAGCCACTGTAAATCGGAGACCTGCAAACACGTACACGCCGAATACCACTGCGCGGCGTGCGGTGGTGGTAGAGTCCGATGATCCCCAAAAATCGAGCGAGGACATCATGGCCGACATAAAGAAGAGGGTGGATGTATCCGAGCTGGGAATAGCAGTGCATGGTCTAAGGAAGGGACGGAACAGCAAGGTCGTCATTTCGGTGGAGACTGAAGAGGACAGAAGCGCGATGAAAACGGCCATACAGCGGCTGAGTAAAGAGTATACAATCACCGAGCCGCCCCCGAAACTACCGCAGCTTAGGCTCATCGGAGTCACAAATGATATGAGTAATGAGAAGGTCGCCGAAGCCATTCGACGCCAAAATAAAGGAACCCTGGGCGCTCACGTCGATGGGCACATAAAGGTGCTGCGAAGAACAAAGCACCGCTCTGATTGCCTGAACAACGTCATCGTGGAGGTTAGTCCGGCTATCTGGAGGGCGCTGAGAGATCAACGGGTGAAGGTCGGATACCAGGTGGTGCAGGCCATTGACCAGTCCCCGATAAAGCAGTGCTTCAGGTGCCTTGGCTTCGGCCACGAGGCTCGGAACTGCACGGTGGCTCAAACTTGCGGCTACTGCGCGGATGAACACGACACCAGAGCCTGCAAGCGTAGCGAGCCCCCGACCTGCGCAAACTGCAAACCTGGATGCGACAGGTCCCACCCGGCATACAGCGACCAGTGCCCGGAGTGGCGGAAGTTTGACCGTCTAGCGCGGTCAGTCATTAGCTACTGTTGACATAGGCACCTCAGTCAACACCGAGTCCGCAAACGCGAAAATCCGCCTAAAAATCACGCAGGCGAACCTTGGTAGAGGGGTTGCCGCGACCCAGGAGTGCATGAAAGCGGCTCTTGATAGAAAATTCTCCATATTACTTCTGCAAGAGCCGTATGTGGGGGGCCGCGGTTTCACTAAATGGGGCACACATAGAGTTGTGCAACACCACCGAGGCGTAAAACCCGTTAAATCAGCGATTGTCATTGTCGACGATAGGCTTGCGATTACCGAATATCCCGAAATGTGTACGGAAAACATCACATGTTTAGTTTTAAGTCTAGGAAACATTAGGTTAGGCATGGTCTCTGTGTATCTGGAAGGAAACGAAGACATCGAGCCGTATCTTCAGCACATCCAGCGGGTGCGACAGCGCTTGGCCACTCCACACATCATCCTGGCGGGAGACGTGAACGCCAAAAGTTACTGGTGGGGAGAGGACGAGGAGGACTCTAGGGGTACTGCGTACACGGAACTGCTAGCTCAAATGGACATGGCTGTGCTCAACTCGGGATCGACACCCACCTTCAGCGTGTTCCGCAACAACAGGGCTTATGAGAGCATCGTGGATGTCACGGCCTGCTCGAACTCCGCTCTGGGATGGATGGAGAACTGGAGAGTGGATAGAGACCTGATGACCACTTCGGACCACCGAGCTATCACCTTTGACGTGAGCCTGGAGAGCTCTTTCAGACTAGTAGAGCGGCATACGACGCGGAAATACAATACTAAAAAGGCGTGCTGGGAGGTCTTCGGTAATCGTCTGAAGCAGGAGTTGCAGATCCAAGGCCTAGATGTGGATGCAGTGGAGGCCGCACGCTCGCCGGAGGACGTCGACAACATCGTAGATACCTTCTCTGGCTGTGTCGAGAGAGCCTGCAAGGAGAGCATACCCCCAGTGAACACGACCAAGCGCTCAAAAATGAACTGGTGGACCGAGGAGCTGTCGAACAGGAAGGCGGAAGTCGTCAGGCTCCGAAACAGAATCCGGAGAGCAAACCCCAGGCGCAAACCAATGCTAGTAAAAGAATACCTAGAGGCTCTAGCCCAGTACAAGGAGGACCTTATAAGCGCGAAGGTATCCAGCTGGAAGGAATACTGCACTGGGCAAGACAGACCAAAAATGTGGGAAGGTATCTACAAAGCACTCACCATGACAAGCCACCAGAGTGACTGCCTCCTGCGAGATCGTGCGGGAACGCCGTTGAGCCCGGCTGAGTCGGCGACTCTACTTGCTGACACCTTCTTTTCGGAAGATGACCCAGACACTGACACACGGGACCAGGCGTTATTGCGAGAGGAGGTTCGAAGCTCCATTGCATCTCTGAGGCAACAGCAGAGTTCGGAGGTCACCGCATCCACTGCCTTTGTGCGGGACGAGCTTCTCAACGTAATCAGGGGAATCGGACCGGCAAAGGCGCCCGGAGAGGATGGGTTCACGGCTGACATATGCCTCAGAGCCATCGTTTATACTGACGACCTCTTCCTCGCAATTGTTAACAAGTGTCTGGGACTGGGATATTTCCCTGGGATATGGAAAAGGGCCGTCATCCGAATTATCCCGAAGCCGCTGAAGGAGGACTACTCGTCGCCCAAGTCGTACCGACCGATAGGGCTCTTACCGGTCTTTGGCAAGGTGCTGGAGAAGATGTTCACTTCCCGTATCATGTGGCATCTGGGTAGCCGGGGGCTGCTGAATAAACGGCAGTATGGCTTCACACCCCAAGTGAGCACGGAGGATGCACTCTACGACGCGGTCGGGCTGATCAGAAGAGAGATGGCTGTCGGGAAGCTGGTAGCGGTAATATCACTGGATATCGAGGGAGCATTCGACGGAGCCTGGTGGCCACTGATCCTGAAGCAGCTCGTCACAAAAAATTGTCCCAGTGATATTCTTCTTCTTGTCGACAGCTATCTGTCGGATAGATCGGTTCGCGTGCAGTATGCGGGAGAGCAGACGGACAAGGCGACAAACAAGGGCTGCATACAGGGCTCTACCTGTGGACCGGTGATGTGGAACATCCAGCTTGATCCCCTATTACAGCAAACAGAGAAACTTCAGGCTCACGTTCAAGCATTTGCTGACGACATTCTCATCGTAGCTTCAGCGAGAACCACAACTGAACTCAACGCGGCAGTGAACGAAGTCCTGAAGACTGTAGCTGAATGGGGGACAAACAGCAAAATGAAGTTCGCTGCACACAAGACGCAGGCCATTCTCGCAACAAGGAAGATGAAGTTCGATACACCTCACTTTACCCTAAATGGCGTGAACATAGAGATTGGCAGTGAGCTGAAAGTGCTAGGACTCACCATCGACTCGAAACTTCTGTTCAGAAGCCATCTCCAGAGCGTCTGCAAAAAGGCAGTGAACGTTTATCAGAAGCTGTCGACAGCAACCAGAGCAAACTGGGGATTGAACACTAGCATCACAAGGTTGCTGTACACGGCTGTGGTTGAACCCATAGTCTTGTACGCAGCTAGTGTCTGGGCTCCGGTTACAGACAAGAAGTACGCGATGGCTCGTCTGAATCAGCTCTCCAGGAAGTTCGGCATCATGGTAGCAAGAGCGCATAGAACCGCTTCACATACGTCGGTTTTGTGTCTGGCTGGAATTCTGCCATTGGACCTGAGAGTGAAGGAAGCTGCTGAGCTCTACGAAGTCAAGCGAGGGAAACCTTTTCCAGAGCTGCCGGGACGCGAGATTGAACGAAGAATCGGGACCTTCCAACTGCCGCATCCGTCGAAGAGGCGTCCAATACCGTACGAGCTGCTGAACACCGAGCAGGAGGTCACCGACGTAAACTCGCGTCCAAAACTCTACACTGATGGCAGCAAGATAGAGGGAAAAGTTGGAGCAGCTGTAACATGGTGGGAGGAAGATGGAGAAGTCAAAAACTCCAAATTCATCTTAGCGCCTTACTGCTCAGTGTACCAGGCAGAACTTGCAGCCATTCTCAGAGCCATCGAGATGTTCACTAGGTCTAAAGCCCAGAGCGTGAACATCATAAGTGATTCCAGATCCTCCCTGGACACGATAGCGGACCCTGGAAGCACCCATCCAATTGTTGCGGAGATTCGGACCAGAATCCACGAACTAGAAGCCAATAGTAGAGTCATAAGGCTCTACTGGATTAAAGCCCATGAAGGTTTCGCTGGGAACGAAAGAGCAGATGAGTTGGCAAAGTCAGCCGCACTAACCAACAGGACCAGTCCCGTGTACGACAGAATCCCTATTTCCTACATCAAGTACTCACTCCGCCAGAGAACAATAGAAACGTGGAACAGGCGCTACACCGAGGCTGACACTGGCAAGATCACGAAGCTGTTCTTCCCCAATGCCCGAGATGGATACAAGACAATTTTGAAGCTACAAATGTCCAACGTCATGGCGCAGTTATTCACCGGGCATGGGGGATTCAGAGAGTACCTACACCGCTTCAAGCTGTCTACAACTCCGAACTGCACCTGCGACTCGGATACTCCAGAGACTGTGCCTCACCTTCTCGACGACTGTCCCAGGTTCGGCGCGTGGCGCCAAGATATTAGCTCTAGGTTACAAACTAGGATAGCATGTACAGATTATGACAAGCTTGTCGGGGACAATGACCATCGCTGCGACTTTCTTAGATATGCGGAACGAGTGGTCAGGTCAGCGGGGAGGGCAAATGGGAGCACAGTGTGCTAGAACTTTTGTATACTGAATTTGTAAATAATGATAAACTAAAGTAAATTTTTAAAAAACATGTAAATATGAATTAAATTAACTTCTAATAAATTATGTTTGGTAAATTTATAAAATATGTTAAAATGTGTGTAACGAATAATTAATAGTACTGTATAATAACTAATTAGAATAAATTAAATAATAGACAATCTATAACTGCTGGTAATAATAAAGAAATGGTAATGGTAAATAATTAGGAATAAGTAAATAAGATAACAATAGATAAGAGATAATGTATACCTAGAAATATTATAATGTATAAGTAGATAAGTAAGAAATGAAATAATAGAATAACAAAATTAAATTGATATGACATTGACTTGTAATAAAAAATGATAGATACTGTATAATTAAGTAAATACTTAATAGGAATATATAGTTATTGGATCAAGATAAATAATAAATAAAAGGTAAAAGGGGCTTAAAAGTAAATTGATAAAAAGTTTGAGATATTAATGAAGAAAGTAAAATAAGAATAGGTAATTATAGAAATCAGGAAAATAAAGCTAGGAAATAAGGGGGGGAAAATAATTGTCATGTTAAATATTAGAATGTATAAATCGCCGCAATATAAATAGCGGCGAGAAACTTAGTGCCATTTCGAGATGGTAAACAAAAAAAAAAAAAAAAAAAAAAAAAAAAAAAAAAAAAAAAAAAAAAAAAAAAAAAAAAAAAAAAAAAAAAAAAAAAAAAAAACCTAACCTAACCTAACCTAACCTAACCTAACCTAACCTAACCTAACCTAACCTAACCTAACCTAACCTAACCTAACCTAACCTAACCTAACCTAACCTAACCTAACCTAACCTAACCTAACCTAACCTAACCTAACCTAACCTAACCTAACCTAACCTAACCTAACCTAACCTAACCTAACCTAACCTAACCTAACCTAACCTAACCTAACCTAACCTAACCTAACCTAACCTAACCTAACCTAACCTAACCTAACCTAACCTAACCTAACCTAACCTAACCTAACCTAACCTAACCTAACCTAACCTAACCTAACCTAACCTAACCTAACCTAACCTAACCTAACCTAACCTAACCTAACCTAACCTAACCTAACCTAACCTAACCTAACCTAACCTAACCTAACCTAACCTAACCTAACCTAACCTAACCTAACCTAACCTAACCTAACCTAACCTAACCTAACCTAACCTAACCTAACCTAACCTAACCTAACCTAACCTAACCTAACCTAACCTAACCTAACCTAACCTAACCTAACCTAACCTAACCTAACCTAACCTAACCTAACCTAACCTAACCTAACCTAACCTAACCTAACCTAACCTAACCTAACCTAACCTAACCTAACCTAACCTAACCTAACCTAACCTAACCTAACCTAACCTAACCTAACCTAACCTAACCTAACCTAACCTAACCTAACCTAACCTAACCTAACCTAACCTAACCTAACCTAACCTAACCTAACCTAACCTAACCTAACCTAACCTAACCTAACCTAACCTAACCTAACCTAACCTAACCTAACCTAACCTAACCTAACCTAACCTAACCTAACCTAACCTAACCTAACCTAACCTAACCTAACCTAACCTAACCTAACCTAACCTAACCTAACCTAACCTAACCTAACCTAACCTAACCTAACCTAACCTAACCTAACCTAACCTAACCTAACCTAACCTAACCTAACCTAACCTAACCTAACCTAACCTAACCTAACCTAACCTAACCTAACCTAACCTAACCTAACCTAACCTAACCTAACCTAACCTAACCTAACCTAACCTAACCTAACCTAACCTAACCTAACCTAACCTAACCTAACCTAACCTAACCTAACCTAACCTAACCTAACCTAACCTAACCTAACCTAACCTAACCTAACCTAACCTAACCTAACCTAACCTAACCTAACCTAACCTAACCTAACCTAACCTAACCTAACCTAACCTAACCTAACCTAACCTAACCTAACCTAACCTAACCTAACCTAACCTAACCTAACCTAACCTAACCTAACCTAACCTAACCTAACCTAACCTAACCTAACCTAACCTAACCTAACCTAACCTAACCTAACCTAACCTAACCTAACCTAACCTAAACAAACCATTGAAGAAGCACAAACAAAAGAAGAATTAGAACAAAAAATACAAACTTATATAAAGATAGTCAAACAGACAAGCGAAGAAACAATACCAAAAATAAGAAATAATCCCAAATTTAAACTACCGTGGTGGACCGAAGAGCTAGAAACCAAAAAGAAAGACATGACAACCAAAAAAAGAAGAATAAGATGTGCTGCACCAAACCGAAAAGAATATGTTATAAATCAATATCTAGAAGCAAAAGCAACATACGAGGAAAAAGCAAAAGAAGAACAAACAAGAAGTTGGAAAGAGTTCTGCTCAACCCAAGACCGCGAGACAATGTGGGACGGAATCTATAGAATCTTAAGAAGAACAGTAAAAAGAAAAGAAGACGTTCTATTAACTAAAGACGGCAAGACACTGAGCCCGACCGAGTCCGCAGAACTTCTTATCAACACATTCTACCCAGACGACAAAGAAGAAGAAGACCTGGAACTACACAAAAAATTAAGAGAAGAGGAGAAGAAGGAAAAGGATACAAAAGACGGAGAAGACGACGACCCACCATTTACGGAAGACGAGATGTGGAATGTTGTCGAAAGCATGAATCCTAAAAAAGCACCGGGTTCTGACGGACTAACTGCTGATATATGTACGAGAGCTATAAAAGCTGACACTGGCTTATTCCTTGCAATGGCAAACATGTGTCTTTGCCTTGGACTTTTCCCAAAAATCTGGAAAATAGCATCGGTAGTTGTCCTCAGAAAACCGGGGAAAAGTGATTACACCCACCCAAAATCATACCGACCCATAGGACTTCTGTCAGTTTTTGGTAAAATATTTGAAAAAATGCTAATCAAGAGAATCAGATGGCACATGTTGCCAAAATGTAACCCACGGCAATACGGATTTGTGCCACAGCGTTGTACCGAGGACTCCCTCTATGACCTCATGAACCATATACGAAAAGAAATTAACAAAAAGAAAATAACAATAATAATATCACTGGACATAGAGGGAGCCTTCGATAACGCGTGGTGGCCGGCCATTAGAAGGGAACTTAGAGTTAAAAAATGTACACGTAATTTAAGAACAGTAATTAATAGCTATTTGGAGGACAGAGAAGTTATAATAAATTATGCAGGAACAACATCAGCCAAACAAAACACAAAAGGCTGTATACAGGGATCAATAGGAGGCCCAACATTTTGGAATATATTACTGGACCCTTTACTGGAACAGCTTGAGAACAATGGAGTATACTGCCAGGCGTTTGCGGACGATATCGTCCTTGTATTTTCCGGAAAAATGGTCGCTGAAATGGAGGGAAATATTAATCAAACATTGAATAGTGTTCATGATTGGGGCATTAAAAATAAATTAAATTTTGCAGCGCACAAAACCAATGCAATGGTAATTACGAAAAAGCTAAAATACGATGAACCAGTCATGAGAATGGGGGGAACAATAATAAATACAGTTAACGAAATTAAATTATTAGGTCTGATAATAGATAAAAAACTTACTTTTAATAGCCACATCTCAAGCATATGTAAAAAAACATCTGATATATACAAACAATTGTCAAGAGCAGCCAAGGTCAGTTGGGGCCTAAATCCGGAGATTACAAGGACGATATATGTGGCGGTCATAGAACCTATCACTCTATATGCCGCCAGCGTTTGGTACACAGCGTCGGATAAAATAACGGTGCAAAAACAGCTAAATGCACTCCAACGGGGCTTTGCCCAAAAAATGTGTAGGTCATATAGAACCGTTTCATTAAATGCCGCCTTGCTATTATCAGGATTAATACCTTTGGATTTAAGAATAAAAGAAGCAGGGCAAATTTACGAGGCAAAGAAAGGAAAGCCTATTGTGGAATTGGCAGACAGAAAAATAGAAAAGAGAGTGAGTTTTAAGAAAGCGAGTCACCCGGCAGATCAAAAAAGAATTGAATATAAATGTACAACAGAAACAACAGAATATAAAAAAATTGAAGGGTTGCTAGTATTTACAGACGGAAGTAAAATAGAAGGCAAAGTGGGAGCCGCACTGTCATGGTGGAGAGATGGAAAAGAAATAAAGAGCAAAAAACTCGCCCTGGAGTCATTCTGTACTGTGTTTCAAGCCGAGATGTACGCTCTGTACATTGCAACAGAGCAGGCACTTAATATGAATGACTCCAGAGTAACAGTCTTCAGTGATTCCAAGTCATCCCTTGAACTCATTCAAAATAATAATACATTCCATCCACTTGCATTTAATATAAAGAAAAATTTACAGAAACTAGAACAACAGAATAAAGAAATAGAATTTTGCTGGGTTAAAGCACATGTAGGTATTGAAGGTAACGAGCGCGCGGACGAACTCGCCAAAGCTGCAGCCCTCACACTGAAAACCAAACCAGATTACGACAAATGTCCCATTTCATATGTAAAGAGATCATTAAGACAAAATTCAATAAAAATATGGCAAGACCGTTATACACTATCCGAAACAGCAAATATTACTAAAATGTTCTTCCCCAATGTGGAATCAGCTTATAAAATCATTAGAAAAATCAGTTTAGACAAAATTTTAGTACAAATATTTACAGGCCATGGGGGATTTGCACAATACTTACATAGATTCAAAATTAAAACTTCACCCGAATGTGCTTGTGATCCTGCAAAAGAAGAAACAATTATACACCTCATAGTAGATTGTCCTATTTATACATATAAAAGAACAATGCTAGCAATAGAATTTAAACGAGATGTAAATAAAGATACACTAAGTGAATGGATTATAGATAATGAAAGCAGGAACAAGTTCCTGGAATTCTGTAGACATATAACTCTAAAATCGATAGAAAGAAACAAGACATGATGTAAATAATGTAAATAAAAAAAAAAATTAAAAAAAAAAAAAAAAAAAAAAATAATGTAAACAAAAACGAATAGAAATAAAAGAAATATACAAAAAAAAAAAAAAAAAAAAAAAGAGAGAAAAAACAAATAAAAAAAAAATAAATAAAATAATAATAAATGAAAAAATAACAAAAAAAATAATAATAATATTAAAGTAATAATACAAAAAGAAATTATAGATATAAGTTAGTTATAAGTAGTCTACGCTAAGATTAATAAATTGGAAATACAATAAAAGAAAAACAAACAAAGAGGATTATATTAGATAATAAGTTAAAGAAATATTATTTATATTAAGAAAATGATGATAAAAATATAATGATGGAAAAATATTAAAATTGTTAAGGTAATGTGCAACACTCAAGTCCGAAACGGTGTAATAACCTATACTTGAGTGAAACATGAAAAACCGAAATAAAGTCTCTGATTATGTCAGAGGAAATTAGTAGTGACGTTACAAGACGTCTTTTAAAAAAAAAAAAAAAAAAAAAACCTAACCTAACCTAACCTAACCTAACCTAACCTAACCTAACCTAACCTAACCTAACCTAACCTAACCCATTGAAATTACATATTAAATTTTTCAAAGTAACACTTTTAGTGGACCAAGATTGTACCTACTGTGTCGCAAACGCTGAAAAACTACTAGCGAGACCCACCGGTCACTTATTTTTCACAGTTTTGTGCATTTTGGACCCTAACTTAGAGATTTTCTAAAGTTTTGACACTAAATAAATTCATAAAAAATTTTCTATCGTGTGGATTCTTCCTCTGCTGCACCTAAAACGCTGCCCTTCAGCACCCCTGCAAGCACCTGTAACAAAAAAGGGAACAATTAGCACATAGAAAATCAAAAGATTGCCTTAACAGTTTTCAAAAAGTCTTCATACCTGATCGGTATTTCCCCATACAATATTGAAATTACATATTAAATTTTTCAAAGTAACACTTTTAGTGGACCAAGATTGTACCTACTGTGTCGCAAACGCTGAAAAACTACTAGCGAGACCCACCGGTCACTTATTTTTCACAGTTTTGTGCATTTTGGACCCTAACTTAGAGATTTTCTAAAGTTTTGACACTAAATAAATTCATAAAAAATTTTCTATCGTGTGGATTCTTCCTCTGCTGCACCTAAAACGCTGCCCTTCAGCACCCCTGCAAGCACCTGTAACAAAAAGGGAACAATTAGCACATAGAAAATCAAAAGATTGCCTTAACAGTTTTCAAAAAGTCTTCATACCTGATCGGTATTTCCCCATACAATATTGAAATTACATATTAAATTTTTCAAAGTAACACTTTTAGTGGACCAAGATTGTACCTACTGTGTCGCAAACGCTGAAAAACTACTAGCGAGACCCACCGGTCACTTATTTTTCACAGTTTTGTGCATTTTGGACCCTAACTTAGAGATTTTCTAAAGTTTTGACACTAAATAAATTCATAAAAAATTTTCTATCGTGTGGATTCTTCCTCTGCTGCACCTAAAACGCTGCCCTTCAGCACCCCTGCAAGCACCTGTAACAAAAAGGGAACAATTAGCACATAGAAAATCAAAAGATTGCCTTAACAGTTTTCAAAAAGTCTTCATACCTGATCGGTATTTCCCCATACAATATTGAAATTACATATTAAATTTTTCAAAGTAACACTTTTAGTGGACCAAGATTGTACCTACTGTGTCGCAAACGCTGAAAAACTACTAGCGAGACCCACCGGTCACTTATTTTTCACAGTTTTGTGCATTTTGGACCCTAACTTAGAGATTTTCTAAAGTTTTGACACTAAATAAATTCATAAAAAATTTTCTATCGTGTGGATTCTTCCTCTGCTGCACCTAAAACGCTGCCCTTCAGCACCCCTGCAAGCACCTGTAACAAAAAGGGAACAATTAGCACATAGAAAATCAAAAGATTGCCTTAACAGTTTTCAAAAAGTCTTCATACCTGATCGGTATTTCCCCATACAATATTGAAATTACATATTAAATTTTTCAAAGTAACACTTTTAGTGGACCAAGATTGTACCTACTGTGTCGCAAACGCTGAAAAACTACTAGCGAGACCCACCGGTCACTTATTTTTCACAGTTTTGTGCATTTTGGACCCTAACTTAGAGATTTTCTAAAGTTTTGACACTAAATAAATTCATAAAAAATTTTCTATCGTGTGGATTCTTCCTCTGCTGCACCTAAAACGCTGCCCTTCAGCACCCCTGCAAGCACCTGTAACAAAAAGGGAACAATTAGCACATAGAAAATCAAAAAATCGCCCGCCCACCCACCCGGTCCCGTTCACTGAAGTGAATTCCGGTCCAATTCTGATCATCTGAAACTTTGAAATTCGATTTTCGGCAACTTTTAGAGACTTTTTGTGACGGACGGCCCTGGGGGCCTCCTCTACTATTTATTAAGACCTATTCTACCTGGAATTTATGAGACTAGGGTACAACATACTCGATTTATTTAGCAATTTCAATATTTTAGCTATAAGTTCTAGTTTTTAAGGTACCAAGGTACTATATAATTAGAATATTGACATTTATAGATAAGCCTACTCATCCTTTATAATATTTCCACAAATTGACTAAAGTAGCTACAAAAACTACCTAGATATAATTTATATAAGTTTAGACAAACTAGACAAAGTTTAGTTTTACGGTACCGAGGTACAATATATTATAAGACGCTAGTATATATCTACAACTTGACTCTTTCCATTTAAAAGACTTACTCTCATACTTTCTCGCTTGTTGAACTCACGAATTGCACGCACAACTGCAGCCGGCCCGACGAACCTGAAACAAAGGAAACAATAATTAGTAAACCACATCAAAATACTTACCTGTACACCGTTGACCGGCGGTCGCAGCAAGCCTGAAACAAAAAAGAGATAGGGTGTTAGTTTAAGACATAGAAATAAGTAGATATAAAAACTTCACTATAATATAATATTATTTACAACTTTTACAAACTTACGTTGATTAGATATTTAGTTAAAAAATTACGCACCTGTCTATATTCTTTACAAATTAACAAATTAGACAAGATAAGCCCTCTGACTGATTTAAAATGTATCGGACACCCGTAAAAGTGGGGCAGAGCCCGGATGAAGAGTCCATAGCAGCGACAACGGGGAACACGACCTTCGAAATAGAGACAGCACCGCAAACGGGAAGAACAAACCAGTCCAACGTTCGAAAAAGTATCGGAGAGTGGGAGTCCGGACAACAGGACACCAACAGAAAACTCCAGAGCCCACCAAAAATAGCCAAGTCGGTAGAACCTCCAAAGATAAAACCGCCTAGCAAACCAACAACATCACGCAGACCATCCGTAGAGATTATCGTGAGCCCAATTAGGCCAACAAAAAAGTACGCAGACAGGCTCACCGAGGCAAGAGCCTGCTTACTCAAAGCGAAACAACACCTTGGGAACTCACGAAATCTCAAAACGGAGATCAAAACAGAGGTTCTACTGGCAGTGGACAGACTCTACCAACTGGTCAAAGAGTCAGAGTCAGCCAAACCCAGCAAACCGCAAATAATGGAGGACGAAATGGAATCGGAGGACAATACGCCAAAGGTGATAACGAAGGAACAAAGGACAGAAAGAAAGGAAAATAGAGAGTTGATAGAAAGAATAGAAGAGCATACTAGACTTATGAAAGAGAGCAACGAAAAGATGGAAAGTCTAAAGGAAAGCATGGAAAAGCAACAGGAATCCCTGCAGAGACAGACCTACGCGAGTGTAGCAGCAGCTCCCACCAGAACCCTGGCTCCGGAGCAGACCGCGTTGCACTCGGTAGTCATCTCTGCAAGGGACGAAATGGAAACGGGAGAACAAGTACTGGAAAGGATTAGAAGTGTCATAAATGCGAAGGAAGGAGGTATAGTTGTCGAGAAAATAAGGAAGGCGAAGGACAGGAAAATCATAGTAGGCTGTAGAACAGAAGAAGAAAAGAGAAGATTTACAGAAAAACTAAAAGGGGCAGAAGAACTGAATGTTGAAGACCTGAAAAACAAAGATCCCATGGTTATCCTCAGGAGCGTGCTGAAACACAACACCGACGAAGACGTTATCACCGCCCTGAGGAAACAGAACTCAGAAATTTTTGCCGGAACAGAAGACCACCAACTGGAAATCCGGTACAAAAGGCAGACGAGAAACCCTCTAGCGCACGACATTATAATGAGGGTCTCCCCGAAGCTATGGCAAAAAATGACCAACTCGAGCACTGTACAAATCGACCTACAACGCATCAGAGTGGCAGACCAGTCGCCATTGGTCCAGTGCTCGCAGTGCCTAGGCTACGGACACGGCAAGCGCTTCTGTAAAGAAGCGTTGCCGAAATGTAGCCACTGTGGGGGACCCCATTTGAAAGCAGACTGCCCCGACCACGAACTTGGCGCCACCCCAACCTGCTGCAACTGCATGCACGCAAAAATGGAGAAGACCAGCCACAACGCGTTTAGTGCAGAGTGCCCGATTCGCAGAAAGTGGGATGGACTGGCTCGAGCCTCCATAGCATATTGCTAACCTAGTCACCCACAATCAGCAAAACCCTAGAAAATGAAGTCGTTTTCATGATGAAAGGACACAGTTTCAAAAATCACAATAGATAAAATAGAATACAGGAATAAGATACAAATAACATAACATAAATTAACGTCTAACATAAAAAATTAAATCCAAAATAAAAACCTAACTGGTTCAACTAAGATAGCAAAAAAAAAAAAAAAAAAAAAAACAAAGAATAGAAAACAATAAATAGAGAACAGATATAAAAAGTATGCTGACTTTATATTTGATATATAAAAAATCAGCATAGATAAATATATTAAACAGTTAACAAAAAACTAGATTACAACCTAAATAAAACTAGGTAAGCATGAATCTAACCGCATCAGCTTCAAGATACAAACAGGTGAAATAGAAAATCAAATAAATCAAAATAAAGATTAAAACACAATTAAAATATCCGAACAATAAAACCTTAGCAATACATCTAACAGCAAAATATTATAAGATATATAAGAGATAAAAACACAGGATGAATAACTTATGTTGATTATATATCTGAGATATATAAAAGCAACATAAACTATATAACAAAATAGTAAAAAGAACCAAAATAGAGTTAAGAAATTTGCAGAATAGTGTATGTAAAATATGTATCCATATAGCAGTTAAAAGAGAAAATGCAGAAAATAATAAAAATAAACAAACTAGAATTTTAATTAGAGTAAGAAAATTACACAAAAAGAATAACAAACAAAGTAGTAATATAGCTCATAAGATATAAGAAAACAAGAAAATAAGAAAAATATTATAATAACTAAGTTTAAATTAATTAAAATACTTAAGAAAAACACACCAATAGTCAAAAATACAAACTACAGACCGCAAAAAGACAGCAATGTTGTAAAGTTAAAGAAAAATAATGAACATGGCAATAATATAAAGTCAAAAACACAAACCCAAACCTCTCCTTCCAAAGTAACTTAGTAAAAAATAACAAAAAAGATAAAAAAGGACTCTGACCCCCATGTCAGAGGGAAAACCGGCGCCATCGAAAGATGGCATTAAAAAAAAAAAAAAAAAAAAAAAAAAACCTAACCTAACCTAACCTAACCTAACCTAACCTAACCTAACCTAACCTAACCTAACCTAACCTAACCTAACCTAACCTAACCTAACCTAACCTAACCTAACCTAACCTAACCTAACCTAACCTAACCTAACCTAACCTAACCTAACCTAACCTAACCTAACCTAACCTAACCTAACCTAACCTTTTTAGAAATAATAGTTAATAATTGACAAAGTTTCATACTTACCTGCACTTGATGCAGACCCGATTGACCCAGCAAACCTGAAACAGAAAACAGAAGAAATTATTTATATTTCACAATAACACATAAACTAAATTAACAAATTAGGACAAAATTTTTACAACTTATACAAACTTAAATTCTAAATAAACTACATATTTACAATTTTACAAGTGACGAGTCCCTCTGACTCACAAAAATGTTCGGCTTCAGAACACCAGCCAAATCAAAAGGCACAGAAGCGAACACGGAAGAAGAAAGGACACAAAAAGAAGGTCAGACATCTAGAGCTCGGACAAGCCCTACCTCAAGCGTTAGAAGGAGTATTGGGATGTGGGAATCTGGTGATCAGGAAACACTCCCCAGGCCCTCAACTTCTCCAAAAAAGACTGCACCGTTGGAACCCCAAAAGCCGAAGCCCAAGGCAAAGCTCGCACATGAGACCAAAGCTGGAGCTACAAAATTGCCGTTCGAAACACGTAGTCCACCGGTGCAGGAGAAGCAAAAGCCCAAATACAATGACCGAGTGGCTGAAGCCAGAGCATGCTTGACCAAAGCAAAACTAAACCTCAATAACTCGCGAAACATCAAGACGGAGATAAAGACAGAGGTCATGCATGCCATCGAAAGGCTTTACCAATTAGTAAAAGAAAGCGAAAGCGCAAAAGGACCAGCAAAAACTAACACAATAGCACAAGAAAGAGAAAAGACACCAGAAAGGGAACCTGAAAAACCAAAAATGGACGAAAAACTACAAGAAGTACTGTTAGAACACTCAAAACTGATCAAGGAAAACAACGAAAGAATGGACAAGCTCAAGGAAACAATGGAGAGACATCAAGAACAACTGCAGAAACAGACATACGCAAGCGTAGTAGCGGCCCCTACCAGACCCGTGGCCCTGGAACAAACTGCGCTGCACTCTGTGGTTGTCACATCTAAAGATGAAATGGAAACAGGAGAGCAAGTTCTGGACAGGATCAGGAGTACAGTAAACGCGAAGGAGGGAAGCATTATGGTTGAAAAGATAAGGAAAGCAAAAGATAGAAAGGTGATTATGGGATGTAGAACGGAAGAGGAAAGGGAAAAGCTCACTGAAAGATTAAAAATAAACAAAGATCTCTGCGTCGAGAACATTAAAAACAAAGATCCCCTGGTTATCCTCAGGAGCGTGCTGAAGTATAACACAGACGAAGTCATCAGCGCCCTGAGGAAGCAAAACAGGGGAATCTTCGCAGATGCCGACGATCACCCGATAGAAATTAAGTACAAGAGGCAGTCCAAAAATCTATTGGCACACGACATCGTACTGAGGGTCTCCCCAACACTTTGGCAAAGGATGGTCAATGCGAGCACTGTCCAGATAGACTTGCAGCGAGTGAGGGTAGCAGACCAGTCGCCACTGGTTCAGTGCTCGCAGTGCCTAGGATACGGCCACGGCAGACGCTTCTGCAAAGAGGCGCTGCCGAAATGCAGCCACTGTGGAGGCCCTCACGTAAAAGCGGACTGCCCGGACCACACCATCGGCGAGGCCCCGTGCTGCTGCAACTGCAAACTCGCTGGTGCAGACAGGACCGGACACAACGCCTTCAGCTCCGAGTGCCCAGTCCGGAGAAAGTGGGACGCACTAGCGAGATCCACGATAGCATACTGCTAAAGTGGACTCGGGTGAAAAAACGGCATTCAACACAAACCCCAAACACAATAGTACCCAAACAAATTGTCACCAAACTAACAACTAGTAAGAAAATTGCAGTCAGTTTCATGGAGAAAATGGCACAATTTTACGTTAAAATATAAATACAATTAAGGCATAAATTAAATTCATTCATTAAATAAACAACACAAAGAAAAGAAATAGATAAATAATAAAATAGACATGAAAGATCCGTGATAAACATCTAATAAAATTTGTACACTTTGACACCAACACCAAAAATTCCTACAAATAATAGATACACTAGTTAATAAAAGAGGCAAACAAATTTTATAGATAAAATAGAAAGATGCAAAATAAATATGCTGACTATATATTTGAACATATATAACACCAGCATAGATAAAGAAAAGAGATAAGAAAATTAGTATATAACATAAATAAACAGCGAAATATATTTAAGAACCGACTCGCGCAGAAGGAAAACTTAGATGAAACAGAAAACCTGTAGAGAAACACACAAAAGAACAACAAGATAAACAGATAAAAGAAGAAAAGATTAACTCATACATAAAAATTTGAAATAATATATACAAAAATTTGTAAGAGATGTGGTTTAAGATAAGAAAAACAGTAAATAACCCATCCTCATACCCCATTAACCCATTAAATATGTAATAAACATAAACCAAGATAAACAAAGACTCTGACCTCGAGTTAGAGGGACATAAGAATAAAAAAAAAAAAAAAAAAAAAAAAAAAAAAAAAACCTAACCTAACCTAACCTAACCTAACCTAACCTAACCTAACCTAACCTAACCTAACCTAACCTAACCTAACCTAACCTAACCTAACCTAACCTAACCTAACCTAACCTAACCTAACCTAACCTAACCTAACCTAACCTAACCTAACCTAACCTAACCTAACCTAACCTAACCTAACCTAACCTAACCTAACCTAACCTAACCTAACCTAACCTAACCTAACCTAACCTAACCTAACCTAACCTAACCTAACCTAACCTAACCTAACCTAACCTAACCTAACCTAACCTAACCTAACCTAACCTAACCTAACCTAACCTAACCTAACCTAACCTAACCTAACCTAACCTAACCTAACCTAACCTAACCTAACCTAACCTAACCTAACCTAACCTAACCTAACCTAACCTAACCTAACCTAACCTAACCTAACCTAACCTAACCTAACCTAACCTAACCTAACCTAACCTAACCTAACCTAACCTAACCTAACCTAACCTAACCTAACCTAACCTAACCTAACCTAACCTAACCTAACCTAACCTAACCTAACCTAACCTAACCTAACCTAACCTAACCTAACCTAACCTAACCTAACCTAACCTAACCTAACCTAACCTAACCTAACCTAACCTAACCTAACCTAACCTAACCTAACCTAACCTAACCTAACCTAACCTAACCTAACCTAACCTAACCTAACCTAACCTAACCTAACCTAACCTAACCTAACCTAACCTAACCTAACCTAACCTAACCTAACCTAACCTAACCTAACCTAACCTAACCTAACCTAACCTAACCTAACCTAACCTAACCTAACCTAACCTAACCTAACCTAACCTAACCTAACCTAACCTAACCTAACCTAACCTAACCTAACCTAACCTAACCTAACCTAACCTAACCTAACCTAACCTAACCTAACCTAACCTAACCTAACCTAACCTAACCTAACCTAACCTAACCTAACCTAACCTAACCTAACCTAACCTAACCTAACCTAACCTAACCTAACCTAACCTAACCTAACCTAACCTAACCTAACCTAACCTAACCTAACCTAACCTAACCTAACCTAACCTAACCTAACCTAACCTAACCTAACCTAACCTAACCTAACCTAACCTAACCTAACCTAACCTAACCTAACCTAACCTAACCTAACCTAACCTAACCTAACCTAACCTAACCTAACCTAACCTAACCTAACCTAACCTAACCTAACCTAACCTAACCTAACCTAACCTAACCTAACCTAACCTAACCTAACCTAACCTAACCTAACCTAACCTAACCTAACCTAACCTAACCTAACCTAACCTAACCTAACCTAACCTAACCTAACCTAACCTAACCTAACCTAACCTAACCTAACCTAACCTAACCTAACCTAACCTAACCTAACCTAACCTAACCTAACCTAACCTAACCTAACCTAACCTAACCTAACCTAACCTAACCTAACCTAACCTAACCTAACCTAACCTAACCACTGCGAATCAAACTTAAAAGTTTCTGAACTTTCAGTTTTTGTGAATCTCAAGTGTTATTATTGTGTCTCATATTGTGAATAACTGCTGGCGAAACCCAGCAGTAACTTTTCGTATATATTTTTGTCGTTTTAGTCCCCAAACTTAGTAAAATTTCGTGTATTTTAGTGTAATTTTCAAATTTTATAAACTTTCTGTGAGTTGATTTCTTCTTCTGCCGCACCCAAAACGCTGCCTGCAGCCCACCAGCGAGCACCTGTAACATAAAAGAACGAATTAGCACACAGAAAATCAAAACATTGTCCGACCACTTTTCAAAAAGTCCTCATACCCGATCGATATTTCCCTATACAAATACTGCGAATCAAACTTAAAAGTTTCTGAACTTTCAGTTTTTGTGAATCTCAAGTGTTATTATTGTGTCTCATATTGTGAATAACTGCTGGCGAAACCCAGCAGTAACTTTTCGTATATATTTTTGTCGTTTTAGTCCCCAAACTTAGTAAAATTTCGTGTATTTTAGTGTAATTTTCAAATTTTATAAACTTTCTGTGAGTTGATTTCTTCTTCTGCCGCACCCAAAACGCTGCCTGCAGCCCACCAGCGAGCACCTGTAACATAAAAGAACGAATTAGCACACAGAAAATCAAAACATTGTCCGACCACTTTTCAAAAAGTCCTCATACCCGATCGATATTTCCCTATACAAATACTGCGAATCAAACTTAAAAGTTTCTGAACTTTCGGTTTTTGTGAATCTCAAGTGTTATTATTGTGTCTCATATTGTGAATAACTGCTGGCGAAACCCAGCAGTAACTTTTCGTATATATTTTTGTCGTTTTAGTCCCCAAACTTAGTAAAATTTCGTGTATTTTAGTGTAATTTTCAAATTTTATAAACTTTCTGTGAGTTGATTTCTTCTTCTGCCGCACCCAAAACGCTGCCTGCAGCCCACCAGCGAGCACCTGTAACATAAAAGAACGAATTAGCACACAGAAAATCAAAACATTGTCCGACCACTTTTCAAAAAGTCCTCATACCCGATCGATATTTCCCTATACAAATACTGCGAATCAAACTTAAAAGTTTCTGAACTTTCAGTTTTTGTGAATCTCAAGTGTTATTATTGTGTCTCATATTGTGAATAACTGCTGGCGAAACCCAGCAGTAACTTTTCGTATATATTTTTGTCGTTTTAGTCCCCAAACTTAGTAAAATTTCGTGTATTTTAGTGTAATTTTCAAATTTTATAAACTTTCTCTTCTGCCGCACCCAAAACGCTGCCTGCAGCCCACCAGCGAGCACCTGTAACATAAAAGAACGAATTAGCACACAGAAAATCAAAACATTGTCCGACCACTTTTCAAAAAGTCCTCATACCCGATCGATATTTCCCTATACAAATACTGCGAATCAAACTTAAAAGTTTCTGAACTTTCAGTTTTTGTGAATCTCAAGTGTTATTATTGTGTCTCATATTGTGAATAACTGCTGGCGAAACCCAGCAGTAACTTTTCGTATATATTTTTGTCGTTTTAGTCCCCAAACTTAGTAAAATTTCGTGTATTTTAGTGTAATTTTCAAATTTTATAAACTTTCTGTGAGTTGATTTCTTCTTCTGCCGCACCCAAAACGCTGCCTGCAGCCCACCAGCGAGCACCTGTAACATAAAAGAACGAATTAGCACACAGAAAATCAAAACATTGTCCGACCACTTTTCAAAAAGTCCTCATACCCGATCGATATTTCCCTATACAAATACTGCGAATCAAACTTAAAAGTTTCTGAACTTTCGGTTTTTGTGAATCTCAAGTGTTATTATTGTGTCTCATATTGTGAATAACTGCTGGCGAAACCCAGCAGTAACTTTTCGTATATATTTTTGTCGTTTTAGTCCCCAAACTTAGTAAAATTTCGTGTATTTTAGTGTAATTTTCAAATTTTATAAACTTTCTGTGAGTTGATTTCTTCTTCTGCCGCACCCAAAACGCTGCCTGCAGCCCACCAGCGAGCACCTGTAACATAAAAGAACGAATTAGCACACAGAAAATCAAAACATTGTCCGACCACTTTTCAAAAAGTCCTCATACCCGATCGATATTTCCCTATACAAATACTGCGAATCAAACTTAAAAGTTTCTGAACTTTCAGTTTTTGTGAATCTCAAGTGTTATTATTGTGTCTCATATTGTGAATAACTGCTGGCGAAACCCAGCAGTAACTTTTCGTATATATTTTTGTCGTTTTAGTCCCCAAACATTTTTGTCGTTTTAGTCCCCAAACTTAGTAAAATTTCGTGTATTTTAGTGTAATTTTCAAATTTTATAAACTTTCTGTGAGTTGATTTCTTCTTCTGCCGCACCCAAAACGCTGCCTGCAGCCCACCAGCGAGCACCTGTAACATAAAAGAACGAATTAGCACACAGAAAATCAAAACATTGTCCGACCACTTTTCAAAAAGTCCTCATACCCGATCGATATTTCCCTATACAAATACTGCGAATCAAACTTAAAAGTTTCTGAACTTTCGGTTTTTGTGAATCTCAAGTGTTATTATTGTGTCTCATATTGTGAATAACTGCTGGCGAAACCCAGCAGTAACTTTTCGTATATATTTTTGTCGTTTTAGTCCCCAAACTTAGTAAAATTTCGTGTATTTTAGTGTAATTTTCAAATTTTATAAACTTTCTGTGAGTTGATTTCT
This sequence comes from Cosmorhoe ocellata, assembly GCA_963675405.1. NCBI lineage: Eukaryota > Metazoa > Arthropoda > Insecta > Lepidoptera > Geometridae > Cosmorhoe > Cosmorhoe ocellata. Next base: position 69,183 of record CAVLYT010000007.1, read on the forward strand.
TCTTCTGCCGCACCCAAAACGCTGCCTGCAGCCCACCAGCGAGCACCTGTAACATAAAAGAACGAATTAGCACACAGAAAATCAAAACATTGTCCGACCACTTTTCAAAAAGTCCTCATACCCGATCGATATTTCCCTATACAAATACTGCGAATCAAACTTAAAAGTTTCTGAACTTTCGGTTTTTGTGAATCTCAAGTGTTATTATTGTGTCTCATATTGTGAATAACTGCTGGCGAAACCCAGCAGTAACTTTTCGTATATATTTTTGTCGTTTTAGTCCCCAAACTTAGTAAAATTTCGTGTATTTTAGTGTAATTTTCAAATTTTATAAACTTTCTGTGAGTTGATTTCTTCTTCTGCCGCACCCAAAACGCTGCCTGCAGCCCACCAGCGAGCACCTGTAACATAAAAGAACGAATTAGCACACAGAAAATCAAAACATTGTCCGACCACTTTTCAAAAAGTCCTCATACCCGATCGATATTTCCCTATACAAATACTGCGAATCAAACTTAAAAGTTTCTGAACTTTCAGTTTTTGTGAATCTCAAGTGTTATTATTGTGTCTCATATTGTGAATAACTGCTGGCGAAACCCAGCAGTAACTTTTCGTATATATTTTTGTCGTTTTAGTCCCCAAACTTAGTAAAATTTCGTGTATTTTAGTGTAATTTTCAAATTTTATAAACTTTCTGTGAGTTGATTTCTTCTTCTGCCGCACCCAAAACGCTGCCTGCAGCCCACCAGCGAGCACCTGTAACATAAAAGAACGAATTAGCACACAGAAAATCAAAACATTGTCCGACCACTTTTCAAAAAGTCCTCATACCCGATCGATATTTCCCTATACAAATACTGCGAATCAAACTTAAAAGTTTCTGAACTTTCAGTTTTTGTGAATCTCAAGTGTTATTATTGTGTCTCATATTGTGAATAACTGCTGGCGAAACCCAGCAGTAACTTTTCGTATATATTTTTGTCGTTTTAGTCCCCAAACTTAGTAAAATTTCGTGTATTTTAGTGTAATTTTCAAATTTTATAAACTTTCTGTGAGTTGATTTCTTCTTCTGCCGCACCCAAAACGCTGCCTGCAGCCCACCAGCGAGCACCTGTAACATAAAAGAACGAATTAGCACACAGAAAATCAAAAAATCGCCCGCCCACCCTCCCGGTCCCGTTTACTGAAGTAAATTCAGACTCCATTTTGTATGGGGAAAAATATCAAGTAGCGATTTTGGTGTTTCTAGCGATTGTTTAGGGTCAATTGTCGTCGGGGCTGCCCCGAAATGTTGTCCGCGATCCCCCCAACCACCCGGGTGGCCCTGGGGGCCGCCACAAACCCTGTAATTGTCGATTCTGACGGTGAGGACTTCTGCGACGCCGATTCCGGCTCCTCACAGCCTAGTGCTGCCCCGGGGGTGGTAGCTAAGGTTCTCACCGACTGCGCGTCGATCATCTCCGCAGTCACAGATGGCAAGAGTGTCACCAGCGCGAACAAGAAGAAGATAATCGAGCTGGCAAAGTCTATAATGGACTCTGTCAGATCGATTTCTTCTTCTTCCAGCGCCACAGCGCCCACAGCGCCCATTGCGGCTTCGGTCCCACCACAACTAGGCAGTAACATCGTGCAAGACATAACGAACTCAGTCCGCGCCGAAATCCGAGAGGAGATGACCAATTTTAAAAACCAGATCTCATCCCAATTGCGACTCTCATACTCCCAGGCCACTCGTGGTAATCCAGCACCACCACCTACTCGGGCCACTGCCGGTCCAGGATCCTCCACCCCAACTACGACACACAACAAACCCGCGATTATTATTACCCCTAGATGTGAAGTAAAGAGTAAACAGGATTCCATAGAGGCTTTCAAGAAGAGCATTAGCTTCAGGGCGTCTTCCTACGCACCAGCGCGTGTTCAGGCCGTTTCAAACGGAAAGCTGCGTGTGGAATTTGATAGCGTGGAACACCGAGAGGACACCCTGAAGAGACTCTCTGGTTCTGACAAAGTAAGCGCTGAGCCAGCTAGGAGCCTAAGGCCTATGGTGATCCTCAAGGGTATCTCTAGGGATGTTCCTTCAGAGGATATCGTGGGCATTCTTAGGGAACAGAATCGCGAGCTTAAGGATGTCATCAGAGAAGAAGAAGATTTACGTCTGCGATTCAAGCGAGACAATCGAAACCCCACTTTGTACAACGCTGTGTTCCTGGCCCACCCCCGAGTCTATCGCTCCTTGATGGACATGGTCAGGGTGAGTCTGGACCACCAGCGGGTACACGTGGATGACTTCTCCCCGTTCGTTCAGTGCCACAAGTGCCTTCAATTCGGCCATCTGCGTTCAAAATGCGACTCCGCTGTCCAACAGTGCGCACACTGCGGGCAGTCTGGTCACAACATCGACCACTGCCCCCTCAAAGAAAAGCCCTATACTGTTAAGTGCCTCAACTGCTCCACTCATAACGAGAAATTCAAGTCTCGTTTTGACATCAGGCACAGGGCTAACACTGAACACTGCCCCAGGCTGCGAAACATGAGGGAGAAGATTGTCAGTCGAGTAGACTACGGAGTCTAAAAATATAGTATTTAAGTGTTATAATTCATGTAATTAAGTCTCTTCGTTAATCCCCCCCCCCCTAATAATTTGTTGAGTGGAAAGACTAAGGTCTTATGATCTTAGATCAGAGTACACTATCTAAATCATCTGTTTAATATTATATTTTATCACCAATACTACCTTTATCTGCTTACATTCCATTCCATTCCTTACGATTCCTTTAAATTAGATAACTTCTTTAATCTGAAATTTATTTATTTAACTATTTTGTCTTTAAAAACTGTTTTTCGTGTAACTCTGCTCATATTTGTGTATTGACATTATATTTATACGAATATTTCTTATTTATAGTATTTCTGGCACGTGTAATTTACTTTTTATTCCTTAATCCTGTACTCAACGCGTATATTTATTTATATATTATACAATATTAGTCCTCTAAATTTATTATCACCAATTGCACGCACTTAAAATGTAAGCAGAACCAGTATCAATTCGCAGGTTCTGCTCTCGCGTACGGCAATTGAATATCCGATTTAGATTGATCCTGTATCAAATCGCAGATTCTACTAAACGGATAAAGATAATTATATAATATGTATATTTTTATGGTTTATTGTTCTGTAATTTTATTATGTTTCATATTATTATTATTATTATATTTGTAATTACAGGTACTTAAATTGTAAGCAGAACCTGTATCAATTCGCAGGTTCTGCTATCGCGTTCTGTAATTGAATATCTATTTGGCTAGATCTAGTATCAAATCGCAAGTTCTGCCAAGAGATATACAGCTGATTGTATCACTTATTGTAATTATTATGTTATTCTATCTATTGTATTTATTTGCAAAAGTACTTAAACCGTTAGCGGAACTTGTATCCAATCGCAAGTTCTGCTTTCGTGTATGGCAATCGTTTTTAAATCCCTGATGGAAACAACATATATATTTTGATTTTGTTATTTATTTAAGTTTTGATTGCTAGTACTTAAAATGTTGGAAGAACTAGTATCCATTCGCAAGCTCTTCCTTCGCGTACTGCAATTATTTTGCGTAAACCTTTGCGAACCAAATAAAAAGTGCGAATTAAATTCAAATGTGAAACATATAAAATAAAAAAAAAAAAAAAAAAAAAAAAAAAAAAACCTAACCTAACCTAACCTAACCTAACCTAACCTAACCTAACCTAACCTAACCTAACCTAACCTAACCTAACCTAACCTAACCTAACCTAACCTAACCTAACCTAACCTAACCTAACCTAACCTAACCTAACCTAACCTAACCTAACCTAACCTAACCTAACCTAACCTAACCTAACCTAACCTAACCTAACCTAACCTAACCTAACCTAACCTAACCTAACCTAACCTAACCTAACCTAACCTAACCTAACCTAACCTAACCTAACCTAACCTAACCTAACCTAACCTAACCTAACCTAACCTAACCTAACCTAACCTAACCTAACCTAACCTAACCTAACCTAACCTAACCTAACCTAACCTAACCTAACCTAACCTAACCTAACCTAACCTAACCTAACCTAACCTAACCTAACCTAACCTAACCTAACCTAACCTAACCTAACCTAACCTAACCTAACCTAACCTAACCTAACCTAACCTAACCTAACCTAACCTAACCTAACCTAACCTAACCTAACCTAACCTAACCTAACCTAACCTAACCTAACCTAACCTAACCTAACCTAACCTAACCTAACCTAACCTAACCTAACCTAACCTAACCTAACCTAACCTAACCTAACCTAACCTAACCTAACCTAACCTAACCTAACCTAACCTAACCTAACCTAACCTAACCTAACCTAACCTAACCTAACCTAACCTTTTTTTTTTTTTTTTTTTTTTTTTTTTTTTTTTTTTTTTTTTTTTTACGTTGGGAAATCCTCATGGACTTCCTTCTACTTCGGGGGAAGTAGAAGGGGTGTGTCGGACTCCTACCGACTAAAACCCAACGGAGTTCCTCCTCATTGCCGTATGCCGGATTATGGGGGCGCTTGCGCATTCATCCATTTTCCGGCGGCGATTGCTCGCTGTCGAGCCCATTCAGATGGTGGTTAAGCTTTCGCTTCACACTTCATCTCTTAGAGAGGCACGCGGAAACTCCACGCGCACCGCCTCTAGCTTGTTTGTAAGCAATTGACACCCCCCGATGCCACTGCTCAAGCTGTTCTATGGGGTCGGATGAGATGTTGTCTCCGACGCCCGTTTCTCCTTCTGCGTAGTGGGTTGTCACTTGTGACCTCCCTGTCCCTTTCTGCTGCTTCTTTTTGAGTAAGTATTTCCTCACAAAAGGTAGAAGCTGCTTCCCAGTTCTCTTCATTGCTGACCATAGCTTTCACTAAGGCCGGCAAAGAAAGATTTGTTCCGATCTTTTGGACAAGCACACTTCGAGGAGCTGCCCAAGCTGGGCATTCCTCGATAGTGTGCTTCGATGTGTCCTCGTCATTTGTGCAGTGATGGCACGCTGCGGTAGATTCTCTTCCGATCCGACACAGATACTTTGAGAAACAACCGTGTCCCGTAAGTATCTGCGTCAGCCGGAAGGTCATCGTCCCGTGTTTTCTCTCTAGCCACTCCTTTAGTACAGGGCGAACTGCCTCAATTATTTTAAGACCAGCTCCTGGTGTTGCGAGTCTGGTCTGCCACTCTTCAACTAGGGTGCCGTTGATTTCAAGTCTGCGACCCTCTATTTCCTGTGGCGCTGGTCTTTGGTTTAGCGCTGTCAGATGTTCCCGCCATTCATAGACCGCTGCAAGGGCTCTGGCGTCCATGTCCCAAGGCAGCGTCCCCGCTAACATACAAGCAGCCTCATATGATATGGTGCGGTATCCCCGAATCACTCTTAAAGCCATCGCTCTTTGCGGCATCCGCAGGATGGCGATGTTCTGGCTATTAAGAGTGTCAGCCCACACAGGTGCTCCATACATAGCCATGGACCGTACGATTCCCATGTAGAGTCTCCGGCAGCCTACTCTTGCACCTTTAATGTTAGGGAGAAGACCGCTAAGAGCAGCAGCCGTTCCCAACAGTTTAGGTGCCAGTCTTCGAAAGTGGGCGTTGAAGGTCCATCGGCTGTCGAGGACGAGTCCCAGGTACTTCATCGTCGACTCGACGCCGATGCGGACACCACCTACTACGATGCTCGACTCCGCTGGTGGCTTTTTCCGTGGTCCGTGAAAGCATAATGCTTCCGACTTAGAAAGAGCCACTTCGAGCCCAAGGCGCCTTATTCTCCCAACTACTTGAGCTACGCCTGCTGTGGCAAGTATAGCAGCGTCTCTGAAAGTTTTGCCTCTCGCTAGGACGAGGGTGTCGTCTGCATAGCACGTGACGCTAACGCCCCAGAGATTAGCTCCTCTTAAAACCCAGTCGTATCCGATGTTCCACAGGAGCGGTCCAAGGACCGATCCCTGTGGAACACCGCACGACATTTGATGCTGTCTCCATCCTCCTTGATCCTGGTAAGATATATATCTTTCGTCGAGGTAGTCCTTGATGATGTTGCGAAGATATTGGGGCACTTGGTGGTATCTCAAGGCTTCCTGTATGCAACTCCAAGGCAGGGTGTTAAAGGCATTGGCAATGTCAAGAGACACTGCCAATACCACCTCGCCCCGGGACACTGCCTCCTCCGCAATCGCCTTCACACGTAGAATTGCTCCAATTGTTGATCGCCCTCTTCGAAAACCATACTGGTTTTCATTTAGGTCTGGGCCAACACATCTCATGTGCCCCATGAGGCGAACGGCTATTATGCGCTCGAACAGCTTTGCCACCTCATTCAAAAGAATGATGGGGCGGTAGGCAGATGGTGAGTCTGTGGGGCGACCGTCTTTTTTCAAGAGCACCAGGCGACCACTCTTCCATTCGGCCGGGAAACGTCCTTGACTGAGGCAGGTGTCAAAAAAGATTCGTAACCTTGGCCCCAGAGCTTTCATAGCTAGCACCCATGCTCGTCCAGGGATTCCGTCGAGGCCTGGCGCAGTATTCTTGGCTTTGAGACGCAGAACTGCTTCTCTCAGCTCAACTTCATTCACCTCCGGAACCTCGACATCCGAGGCGTTCTCCTCTTCTTGAGGCGCCATATTTGGGGGTGGGTGATCTTCTCTATTAGGGAATAGAGTAGTCACCACCCTTTCGACTAATTGGGGCTCCAGACTCTGTGTCAGTGGTGGAGCCCATGGCCGGAGTTTGCCTCTGACCAGTCTGTAAGGTCGCCCCCAAGGGTCCCGGTTTAGTGTTTCCAGCATCTCGTCACGGGCTGCTACTTTTGCGTTAATGATAGCTAGCTGGAGGGCAGCTTTGGCCTCTTTGTAGGAGTTGTACAGCAACTCTTCCGCTCCCAAGTCACGTGACTGCCTTCTACGATGTCTGGTGTATTGGCGTCGTGCGTTGACGCAAGCCTTGCGTAGATCCGCTATTTCTGGCGACCACCAATACACCTGACGCCTTGGTGATGGAGGTCCAACTCTAGGCATAGCCGCGTCACATATGTGCGTTAACGCCTTTCGGAACCAGCCTGCTTCTTCCTCCACATTAGTTGAGACCTGTTCAGGTGGTTTTGACACCCAGGATTGCACAATAGAAGCCTCCTCCAACAGCTCCCGGTTCAAGCGTTTAAGTGACCAACGTGGGCCATCCTCGCGAGTACGAACTGGGTCTGGTCTGTTCTGGGGATTGTACAGAGGATTTACACTAAACCGAATATATCGGTGATCCGATAGTGTTTCTGTATCCACCAGAACCTTCCAGCCCTCTACACGTCGCGCCAGATTTGGGCTTGCAAACGTGACGTCCACGATGGATCCACCATGTTGCCGAACACAGGTGTTGACTGTTCCCTGGTTTAGTAATAGAAGACCAGAGGTCAGTGCCCATTCCTCTAGGACTTCTCCACGCGCACTCGTTGCTGGGCATCCCCAAGCCCTGGATTTGGCATTTAGGTCTCCGAGTACAAGTACTGGATGAGGATGACAGCTTCCAACAAGAGCTCCTAACTCAACCAAGAATCCCTCAAATTCCGCGAGGGTCCGATTTGGTGAGAAGTACGCTGCTACCACCATGATTCCTCCTATAAGAGCGGCGACACAGCCGCAACCCTTCCTTGCTTTGTCAATGGCAACACCTCTGGTTAGTATGGCAACGAGTCCCTCATTATCCCCCACCCAGTTAACTCCAGGAGGGACATAATAAGGCTCGGAAACAGCTGCTATGTTGATCAACCACTCCGCCATGCTCTGGGCCATAAGGTCCTGAGCTCTAGCGGAGTGGTTGAGATTCGCCTGTATGAAATGAAGAGCCATACTAAATGTTGGTGTCCATTTCCACCGTCTCAGCCCCCGTATGTGACGGGGGGCAGCTGGTTGCTGCCGTCTCTGGGGCATTAGGAGCCCTGTTAGCCCTTTGTCTCCCTGGTTTGGGAGGGGCGCACGTCTTGCTTCCCAGTTTGTGTGCAGAAGGCCTATTTGCCGCCGCGCAGATGGAGCACTTTGGTTTGGCTGAGCACGTGGACGCCTTGTGACCGGGCAGGCCGCACCGGTAACATTCCTCACTACGGTCTGTCTCTGCCGTACATTGGGCGCGCACGTGACCAATTTGTAGGCATCTGTAGCACCTCATCGGCCGTGGCTGCATGATGTCTATCTTAGCAGAAACCCAGCCGACTAGAAGTCTGCCTTCTTCTCCCAATTTTTTGGCGGCAGCAACTGGGCAGCTCACCAATGCAACGCCAGTGCCCTGATAGGACCACCTGATCTCTCCCACTTTAACTGCATCCTCCGAGCAGTTCCCGCGCTGGGCTACAGCGGTAGTCAGGTCTTCTTTGGACACAGAGTCGTCTAGGCCCGAAACTCTGAACTCAGTACATTTCATGGGCCTAGATACTTTTGCCAACTCATCACCCAAGGCCTCTCTAAGCTTCTGGGCTAGAGTGTCCGCCTTTTCTTCGCTGTTTTCTCCCGCCGAAACCTCAAGAATGCGAGCACCTGTAGCTGCTTTGCGGAATCGCAAACTGGTAATTCCGCAGCTGTTCAGGTCAATCTTCGCCTTTGCCTCCGCCAGCATCTTGGCATAAGTTGCTCCTTTTTCCTCTGATCCTGGCTGCAGCGCAATAACTACAGCTGCAGACCGAGGGGGACGTAGCTTGGCTACAGCCGGCCGGCCTGTAGCTTTCGCTGCTCCTGCTGGTTTGGCCTTAGTAGCGGCTGGTGTCTGCGGCACTACTTTTTTGGCCTTTCTACCACGTTTCGTCACCGTAGTCCAGCCTTCATTAGAAGCTTCAGGTCTGGATCCGGGTTGAGACTCACGAGTGCGTTCCTCCGGGGAGAGCTGGGGACCTTCTGCCTTGGCAGCGCCTCCCTTGCTCTTCTTGTTATTCGCCTTCTTATCTGACTGTGAGGCCCGTTCCCTAGGCTCAACAGTCTTTTCTGCTGCCTTAGCTGAAACTGTTTCTCGAACAGTTTCTTGGCGTTTATCAGCCGCCAAAGGAGGACGTATCCGTTTTTCGGGGAGGAGTCTTTCCTCCATCCCCTCTAGTCTAGCATTTATCATGTTGCCCACCTGCATCATGATAGTTCTAGCCAGTTCGTCTTGTTGGTGACAGTCATCTCGAGGTGGGGGATTTTGTTGACTTGCACCAACGTCCATGCGTTCATGGGCTTGCGCCATTTGAGACTTTAGCTCGTAAAGTTCTCTGCGAAGCTCTGCCATTTCAGCTCGCAGTCGAGCGTTGTCCGCTTGGAGCTTCGCTGTTTCCTCCGAAACCGAGTTCTCATAGAGAGCACTCGTCGCCACTTTGATTGACGCCACAGCGTCTTTTAATGCCTTCGTGAAGGTCCCCTTCAGGTTGCCCGATTTTGACGCAACCATCATTATGACGTCTGTGGCATCGTGAACCTGCTTGTTCAGGTCGTGAGCCAGCCCACTATTCTCCTCTAGGCGGGCAGGAGGAGCAATCGCTCGTGTGGCCACATGATTGGCCACCTGTGCAGCTACCTCCTCCTCAGCCTTGCGTTGAGCCTCTTCTCGTCTCAGAAGACTTAGCTCCGTCTGCGCCTTGGCGAGCCCGACGTATTTGCCCGTCGAAGCGGGACGACCTCGCCCTCTCTTCGCCTTTGGCCTTAGCGCCACCGACTGAGAGACTGCTTCTGAGGCAGACTCTGACCCCGACTCCTCATTGTGCTGTCGCTTGCCCTGTAGCTCCTTCTTCTTCTTCCAGAACTTGGAAGGTAGGGGCTCTATGAGCACACTGCACGTACTGAGTCTGGAATCCGATTCGGATCCCAAACTCACAATAGAGACATCGTCGTGAGACTCTCCCTCACTACGATGCTCTTCCTCCCTATTTACACTTAAAACTAAACGAGAACCGAAATTCTCATGGCGGTTGTTGCCCCCCCCAGAATACGTGGGGCAGAGCGCCGGAGCGCTGAGGGATTCTCCAGCCTCAGAGAGGCTGGTACCCTCCTGGGGTAATAGTTTTTCACAATTCGCCATTACCATAGAATTCCTTTTTTACGGGGTGCGGTCCCACAGCGCCCTTGCGTCCGAATATAGGAAATATCCCATATTCGTCCCTTTGGCAGGCGCTAAACCTTAGGGTTTATTCCACCTCTCTATAAACACACGCCCAAAAACCCCCAAACTTCCCCCCCCATTCCAAATCCTAACTCATCCTTGCCAGAATCCCCCCTCAAACCTTCCCACCCTACCCTCCCACCCCACCCCCATGGCCCAAAAAGACCACGAAGGCGCCTGTGGTTTTTGTTTGAGTCCATTTCACCGAATGACCAGTGAAATAAACTCGTAACAGGCGGCACCACGTGAAGGAAACCACAGACTTGCCTTGGGGATCTTCACGCTAAATGCGCTCTCCCCCAAGACCATTCGCCTCCTTATCCGTTTCCCCACCCCCCCACGAATAAGGACGGTCTGAGTTTATCCGAAACCCCCAAATGGGGCTAGGCCTCAGCAACTATTAACGGATAAACCCACACCGGCCCAACCTAACCTAACCTAACCTAACCTAACCTAACCTAACCTAACCTAACCTAACCTAACCTAACCGAACAATTAGCACATAGAAAATCAAAAGATTGCCTTAACAGTTTTCAAAAAGTCTTCATACCTGATCGGTATTTCCCCATACAATATTGAAATTACATATTAAATTTTTCAAAGTAACACTTTTAGTGGACCAAGATTGTACCTACTGTGTCGCAAACGCTGAAAAACTACTAGCGAGACCCACCGGTCACTTATTTTTCACAGTTTTGTGCATTTTGGACCCTAACTTAGAGATTTTCTAAAGTTTTGACACTAAATAAATTCATAAAAAATTTTCTATCGTGTGGATTCTTCCTCTGCTGCACCTAAAACGCTGCCCTTCAGCACCCCTGCAAGCACCTGTAACAAAAAGGGAACAATTAGCACATAGAAAATCAAAAGATTGCCTTAACAGTTTTCAAAAAGTCTTCATACCTGATCGGTATTTCCCCATACAATATTGAAATTACATATTAAATTTTTCAAAGTAACACTTTTAGTGGACCAAGATTGTACCTACTGTGTCGCAAACGCTGAAAAACTACTAGCGAGACCCACCGGTCACTTATTTTTCACAGTTTTGTGCATTTTGGACCCTAACTTAGAGATTTTCTAAAGTTTTGACACTAAATAAATTCATAAAAAATTTTCTATCGTGTGGATTCTTCCTCTGCTGCACCTAAAACGCTGCCCTTCAGCACCCCTGCAAGCACCTGTAACAAAAAGGGAACAATTAGCACATAGAAAATCAAAAAATCGCCCGCCCACCCACCCGGTCCCGTTCACTGAAGTGAATTCCGGTCCAATTCTGACCATCGAGAATTTTCAAAACCGATTTTCACCGCTTTTTCGTGACTTTTATTGACGGACGGCCCTGGGAGTCTCTTCGTACATCGTCTAGGTTCACTTTCATCCACACACACCACCGGTAACAATGTCCACAAGGCCGATAAAACCGAAAGTTTCCTCTAAGGGGGAAACCATGCGGAAGGAGGCGCTGATTCGGAGCGCAAGCCTGGAGGAGGCGGCGAGGGAGAACCCTGGACCAAGTAGATCTCCTTCCACAACATCATCCGTGCACTCCTCACTGCCTTCGTCGAGAGAGCAGTCACCTCCAGGCTCTTCTCTACCTACGTCTTCCGCTAAATCGTGGGATTCGTCGGCCGGAGTCTTCTCTAAGATAATGAAAGAAAATGCACGCAAGTGTTACAATAGTGCCAAGTACCAGCTCGAGCAGTCGGGAAACCTGAAGACGTCGATCAAAGAACAGGTGCTCGACGATCTACATGGCCTGTATTCGACCATAACAAACTTGCTTGAGTCTCGTTACAATGTGACGATACAGGTGGAAAAGATGAAAGCCCAGCATTATGAGGAAAGACTTCAGTGCGAAAGAGAATATAACAGAAGAATAGAAGAGCTGAGGGAAAGTAAAGACAGAGAAGAAGGACCTACACCCAGCGAAGTCATGACGGAGTTAGTAGCGTTACGCCAGATGATTGCGGCAAGTACCGCCGAAAGCCGCAAACCGGACCCTAGGCCAACTGGTCCCAGCCCAAAGGAAATCATGGGGGAAATAAAGGCACTACGGCAACTTGTGGTGATGGAGAGCCGCAAGAATCAGGAGTGTCCAGCCCAAGCAAGCCCAGATTCTGCACAACTCCAGGCAGAAATTCGGCAGCTCGGCGCGACGCTATCCACCACCAAGGCGCAGCTGGAGAAAATCGTAGCGGATACAGATGGTTCACCAAAACTTTCTTACGCTGAAATGGCACGGAGGCCTGTACCCCAGTCGCCACGCCACACCCTTATCGTGTCCTCGCAAGACCCGCAAGACACCAGCGCAGTGGTCTTGGACAAGATAAGAGGTGCGGTAGACGCAAGGTCTACAGGTATCCGTGTCGACAGCGTAAGGAAGGCCCGGGATCAAAAAATTGTATTGAGCTGTAGGACTCCCGAGGACATTAGAAACATACAGACACGTATAAAGTCAACAGCTGTGGGACTCACCGTGGTCGAAGCGCAGGCCAAGGATCCACTGGTGGTCATCCGGGACGTCCTCTCGTACAACACCGACGAGGATATCATTGGCTCACTAAAGAGCCAAAACCCAAACATCTTTAAAGATATCCTCGACTCTGAAAACAGGGTGTCGGTGAAGTACAGGAGGAGGGCCCGGAACCGCATGGAGTCCCATATAGTACTGCAGGTCTCCACAAAGCTATGGCAGAGGCTCACGTCGGCGGGCGAGGTCCACATAGACCTCCAGCGGCGTCCAGTTTACGACCAGAGTCCACTGATTCAGTGCACAAGATGCCTAGGCTTCGGCCACGGGCGAAAATTGTGCAAAGAATCAGTGGACAAATGCAGTCACTGCGGAGAGCCACACCTCCGAAAGGACTGCCCCACTTGGACAACTGGAGGCCCGCCGACGTGCACAAACTGCAAAGCGGCCAAAACAGAGCGGAGCGACCACGGTGCGTTCAACATCGACTGCCCCATACGTCGTCGCTGGGACTCCATCGCGAGATCCAGCGTGGCGTACCACTGAAGACTTAATAAAAAACCTGCAAAACAAAACCATTAAACTGTAAAATAAACAATAAAACACAAAATGCTAGATAAAAACATTATTATAAAATTAACAGGAAAACTTAAAAATAATTAAATAAATATACATAAAACTAT
>CAVLYT010000007.1:87500-141667 GCA_963675405.1 Cosmorhoe ocellata
GGGGAGGGCAAATGGGAGCACAGTGTGCTAGAACTTTTGTGTACTGAATTTGTAAATAATTAAAAATTAAAGTAAATGCTTAAAAAACAATGTCAAATTGAACTAAATTGAATTAAATTAACTTCTAATAAATTATGTTTGGTTAATTTATAAAATATGTTAAAATGTGTGTAACGAATAATTAATAGTACTGTATAATAACTAATTAGAATAAATTAAATAATAGACAATGTATAACTGCTGGTAATAATAAAGAAATGGTAATGGTAAATAATTAGGAATAAGTAAATAAGATAACAATAGATTAGAGATAATGTATACCTAGAAATATTATAATGTATAAGTAAATAAGTAAGAAATGAAATAATAGGATAACAAAATTAAATTGATATGACATTGACTTGTAATAAAAATGATAGATACTGTATAATTAAGTAAATACTTAATAGGAATATATAGTTATTGGATCAAGATAAATAATAAATTAAAGGTAAAAGGGGTTTAAAAGTAAATTGATAAAAAGTTTGAGATATTAATGAAGAAAGTAAAATAAAAATAGGTAAATATAGAAATCAGGAAAATAAAGCTAGGAAATAAGGGGGGGAAATAATTGTCATGTTAAATATTAGAATGTATAAATCGCCGCAATATAAATAGCGGCGAGAAACTTAGTGCCATTTCGAGATGGTAAAAAAAAAAAAAAAAAAAAAAAAAAAAAAAAAACCTAACCTAACCTAACCTAACCTAACCTAACCTTTTTTTTTTTTTTTTTTTTTTTTTTTTTTTTGAGTGAGGAAAATGCGTTACGCATCCCCGCCCTGCCGGGGGGCAAGGGCGAGGTATGTGGGACTCCCCCTTTCGGGTATACCCACTAAAAACCTCACTATTCCCGCCACTGTTAGGCAGAGGCAAGGCCGGCGGTCACTCAACAGTCCGCCTGGCCTCGCCTATGGCCCACGTCCGCCCGATGGAAAGGGCGGACCTCCTCAGAGGGGCGAACCCCTCCTACCTCCTCAGGGGGTCTCATCACTGGACGGCTGGTGCCCCCGCACCTGCCGCCCGAGACGCCCCTGGCGGGTCGTGTCGAGAGCGGGCACCCCTTCTCGCCCGCCCGCCTCGCCCACGATGGAGCCGCTGGGAGAGCGGATCTCGCTCCCTCTCACGCTCCGCGGACTCCTTCTGCAACATCACGTTGTCGCAGAAGGAGATCATCGCCTCCCATATCGTCTCGCTGCTGACCATCTTCTCCATGACGGTCGGCAGCGAGAGATCTCCTCCTCCTAGGGCCGCAACCAACTCCGATCGCGGCCCTGCCCAAGCGGAGCACACCACCAAAGTGTGCTGTGCGGTATCCTCCGCACAGCCACAATGGTGGCACTCCGGGCTTAATTCCTTCCCGACTATATTACACAGGTATCTCCCGAAGCAACCATGCCCCGAGAGCACCTGTGTAAGCCGGAAGGATAAAGTCCCCCACCTCCGTCCCACCCATTCCTCCAGAATGGGCAGGACCCCCTCCAACAATCGGCGCCGGGACGCCGCACCCGTAGTGCGTAGCCCCTCTAGCCGCCGCCGCCACTCGCCCAGAGCCACCTCCTGGGCATCCATGCGCCACCGCACCACTTCGTCGGGCGCAGGGCGCAGGTCTCGGCTCCGGGCGTGCGTCCGTTGCCAGTAGACCGAGGACAGAACCTCGGCCTCTAGATCCCACGGAAGGGAACCGGCAAGGACGCAAGCCATCTCGTGAGAGATGGTCCGGTAACCCCTGATGGCCCTAACCGCCATGACCCTCTGCACCTGATGCAGTAGGGCCTTGTGGTGGTTCCTCAGGGACCCCGCCCAGATCGGGGCCCCATAGAGGGCCATGGACCGGACCGCTCCCATATACAGCCGTCGACAGCTGCTGTTTCCTCCGCCTAGGTTGGGAAGCAGACGACCAAGCGCACCTGCTGCACCCACCAACTTCGGGACCAGCCGCTCCAGGTGGACGCTGAAGTCCCACCTGCTGTCGAGGACGACGCCAAGGTATTTAAGCGTCGTCCTGACCGGGATTGGGGTCCCTCCGACCACTATATTGGTGCCAGAAGGTGGTCTCCTTCGGGGCCCATGGAAGCAGATGGCCTCCGACTTGTGGAGAGCCACCTCTAGCCCCAACCGCCTAATCCTCGATACCACCGCCGCAACACCGGCGGTGGCCAGTATCAAGGCGGCCCGGAGATCAGAACCCCGGGCCGTCACCATGGTGTCGTCGGCGTAGCATATCACGTCTACGCCATGCAAGTTAGCACAGCGCAGAACGTGATCATACCCGATGTTCCATAGCAGGGGCCCAAGAACGGACCCCTGAGGAACACCACGCGTCATCCGCCGACGACCACCCGCTCCATCTCTGGTGGGGAACACTACCGACCTATCGGATAGGTAGCTCCCCACCAGTCTCCTCAAATATGGTGGCACTCCATGATAGCGGAGTGCCTCCATTATAGTCGGCCAGGGCAGGCTGTTGAAGGCGTTTCTGATGTCCAACGACACAGCCAACAACAACCCACCCCCCGACACCGCCTCCTCCGCCATGTCCCGTAGGCGGCCGATCGCGTCTATCGTCGACCGGCCGCAGCGGAACCCGAACTGGGCATCCGATAAATTCGGGCCTACTACTTCCATATGCTCGACGAGGCGGTTGGCAACTACTCTCTCCAGTAGCTTCCCCGCCTCGTCGAGCAACACTATGGGCCGATACCCCGATGGGTCATCGGCCGGCCGCGACTCCTTCCGGAGGAGGACCAGGCGGCTTTCCTTCCAACGGTGCGGAAAGACCCCTTCCCGCACACACCTTGTAAAAAGCGCCCTTAGGCGGGGCTCCAGAGCCTCCTGCTCTCCGCCTAAGGCCAGGACCCACGCCCGGCAAGGGATGCCGTCGAGTCCTGGGGCCGTGTTTTTGCCTTTGATGCGTAACACGGCCGCACCCACCTCTTCCTTTGAGACCTCGGGCACCTCGCCCGAGTCTCCCTCCTCCGGTGCTGGTGGCACCATGGTGGGAGGCTCAAAGTCTGTTCCCATTTCCGGGAACAGAGCCTCAACCACACTCTCGAGGACCACCGGCTCAAGGCTGCTGGAGATGGGAGGGGTCCAAGGGCGTAGTTTTTGCCGTACTAACTTGTACGGCCTACCCCAAGGATCCCTCTCTAACGTCTGCAGCAGCTCCTCCCACGCTGCGGCTTTGGACCGGTTGATGGCGAGGCGGAGTGCCACCGCCACCTCCCTGTACGCGGCGTACAGCCGGTCCTCCTCGCCCTCCTCGCGGTTTCGGCGCCTCCGATACCGCTGGAAGGCGCGGCGCTCCTCCACGCACGAGCGGCGGAGCTGGGCTATCTCCTCGTTCCACCAGTAGACAGACTTCTTGGACGGGAGCGCTCTAATGCGAGGCATCGCGGCGTCGCACGCCTGCGCCATGGCCTCGCAGAGCCGAGCCGTATCCCCGTCTATGTCGTCTACTGGTGGTTCCGGAATCCACGCCTGGACAAGGACTGCCTCCTGCAGTAGCTCCCTGTCCAGGCGCTTTAACGCCCAACGCGGCCCGTCGAGCCTTGGCTGGCTCGGGGCTCTCGGGGTGTCTGGAGACGATGCGCTGGAGACGCTGAAGGTAATGTACCTATGGTCTGACAGCGTCTCCTCGTTCTCCAGAACCTCCCACCCCTGGACACGGTGTGCGATGGGAGGGGTCGCGAATGAAACATCCACGACCGACCCCCCGTTACGGCGCACACACGTGTTCACCGTGCCGCGGTTGAGTATCGCCAACCCGCACTCCACCAGCCACTCTTCCAGGACTCTCCCCCTCAGGTCCGTCGTCGCGGAACCCCAAGCGCCAGACTTGGCATTGAGGTCCCCGAGGATGACGACGGGACTGGGAGAGCTCTGGCCTACTGCGACCCCTAACAGCGCGAGGTAGCGCTCAAAGTCGGCGAGTGGTCGATTGGGGGAGAAGTACACCCCAATAACGACCAGTACGCCGACTTTTGCCACCACGAATCCTTCCCCTCTACTTACAGCAGTAAGAGGGGGGCCTCCCGCCGCACAGCGCTGTATAATCGCCACCGAACCACCGCGATCCCCGACCCAATCCGAACGGACCGGGACGCGATACGGCTCGGCGGCGACAGCTAAATGAACCTGCCACTCCGCCATGGCCTGGACAAACAGGTCCTGGGCCGCGGCGGAGTGGTTGAGATTCCCCTGCAGGAATCGGAGGTCCATAACTAATGGACCTCCATTGGCGCCTCCGTGTCACCCGCTGCTGGGGGCGGGTTCGTAGGCTGCGGCTTGGCCTTTCTGGCTTTTGCCGCAGCCTTCTTCGCTGCCTTTTTAGTTGGGGGCTTGGCACAGGCCTTGCCCCCAGCGAGGTGGTCCGCCTTCTTCCCAGTTGCCTCGCAGACGGGGCAGTGGGGCTTGGCGGAACACTCACGGGCCTTGTGGCCCGCTTGACCACAGCACAGACAGTTCTGGCTGCGGTCGACCTCCGACGAGCACTGGGCCCCAATGTGGCCCAGTGCAAAACACCGGTAGCACCGGCGGGGGAGGGCGTCGAGGATTTTCACCCCGACCGCCACCCACCCGACCCGGAAACGTCCGGATGCCACCACTTTTTTGGCGACTGTGACGGGGCACTTTACTATGGCCGTGCCCACGCCCCCGGGTCCTTGCCTTATCTCGCCAGACTTAACTTCGTCTGGCGAACACCCTCCGGCTTTTGCGACTGCAGCCGCCAACTCCTCCCTGGTGACCGAGTCGTCCAGACCGGTAACCCTCAGGTCGACCGAAGTCACCGGCCTGGAGACTTTGACATCCTCCGAGGCAAACAGCCCTCGGAGCTTCTCGGCCAGCAGGTCAGCCTTGCCTCCACTAGTCGCCCCTGGGATCTCCAGGATACGGGCCCCAGTCGCCGCCTGCCGGAAGCGTACGGAGGAGATCCCGAGGTCACCCAAGTCGAGCTTCGACTTGGCCTCGGCGATCACCTCCCCGTATGTCCTTCCCCTCTCCTCAGCCCCCCGTTGCAGCGCAATCACTACCGCAGCTGAGCGGGGGGCATGAAGTTTGGGGGCTTTCACCTCTTTGGCCGCCGCCGGCTTCGAAGCCGCTGTCTTGGCAGGCGCAGACTCCCTTGGCGCTTTGTCCGCTGGGTTTCTGCGCTTCCTATTTCGACGCCGCGGACCCACCTTCTGCCAGCCCTCTTTGTCCTGCGCTTGGCTGGCACCGCCAGACGGAGCAGAGGCAGCCGGAGCAGGGGCAGCCGGGGCAGAGGCAGCTGGGGAGGGTGTGGGTTTTCCACTCTCCTTCCTCTTCTTCTCCGTAGTAGTGGCAGCCTTCTGAGCCACTGGCGTCTTCTTGCCGGCCTTCACAGCTTTTACAGCTGGAGTAGGGGCGGGCTTTTCAGTTGGCGTCCTTCTAGGAGCCGCGACTGGCGACACAGGCGCAGCCTCTGCTTCTCGCGGTCGTTCCGCTGCCAAAGGCGGGCGGTGCCGCTTTGCGGGCAGAAGTCGCCCGTCCACCTCTAGACCCTCGAGCCGAGCGTCGAACCTGGCCAATGAGGCTTGGAGGCTCTGGAACTCGGCTGATGAGTTTGGAGCAGCGCCCTCCTTGCTGCCCCTTACCTCAGCCCTCAGCGCGGCCATCTCTTCACTCAGCCGTTCTAGCCGGCCCTTGAGAAGGGTGTTTTCAGCCTGGAGCCGAGCTACCTCCTCTGCTGGCGTGCGGGCTGCTAGCTCCTCGAAAACGTCGCGGAGTACCTCCACGGACTTCTTAAGGGCGCTTTGAAAAGTGCCCTTAAGGTTGCCCGACTTGTTGCCGACAAGCTCTATGGCCGTCAGGCTCTCCTTCACCCGGGAGGACAGGGCGACAGCTGGAGCCTCCCTTGTCGGGCCCCAGGAGGCCGCGGCACCCAAGTATTTCTTGGCAGCATCTGAGCGGGGCTTGGGCGTTGCCGCCACCACCGCCCTCTCCACCTCCATCTCCATCTCTTGCTGCTCAGCGGCAGCAAGCTCGGCTCTGGCCTTTGCCATGCCTACATACTTCCCAGTTGTCGGGGGTCTCCCTGGACCGCGCTTCGACAACTTGGCCTTATCGGGGAGCGCGCCTCTGTCCGAGTCGGACCCGCTACTCCCGCCTCTCCTCTCGATGGGGTTCAGCCTCTTCCTCTTCCAGAACCTTCCAGAGCTCTCGGAAGCGGCTGACATCGCGTCGGAGTCACTCCCTAAGCTGCTGACCAGGGATGGACACCTGGTCCGGCTTAGGGCCTCCTCCACCGATGATTTCTTCTTGGCGTCCATCCTCCTGAGGACCACCACGGCTTCTTTAGCAGCGACCTTCGCCACCAAAGCTCCCTCCTTCGTCGTTGACGCCGAAGCGTCCGCACCAGAAACCCTCGCGGGCTCTGCAGCAACTCCTACAATGCGGCTATCCAGGCGACCGCCCTCCTTTGGGGTATGAATGAAATTCTCCATAAAAAGTCCCACGAGTACCGGGGACTCATACGACCCGGACAGTGCCCTCGTGTATCCGGGAAGGGCAGGTGAACCTAACCAAGGCGCTACGCCTAGGTACAGTAGCGACTGGCTTTACCGGCCAGCCATCCTCTAAGAGAACGGACTTCGTGCTGCACCCCCACTTGTCCTACGGGATTTTTTATAGAGGTTTACTCCTCGCAGCCCGGGCGACCAAGCCAAGGCCATCGGTCCCACTCCGATCACGAGACATGACCGCAATCGTCGCGGGATTACGACTTCGAGCTGGGGGCAGGGAAGACAAGTCCCCCCTTGCCTGCCCGACGGCGGGGTAAGCGCACGCCGAGCCCAACTCTGCTTCATCCGCGCAAGCACGTAACAAAGCTAATTGCCCGAAAGGGCCCTCCTCCGTTGCCCCCGAAAACGCCAGCAAAGCGCCGCCCCACCTGAAGTCCCGCAAGGAAGCTGACCCATACAGCCGACTCGCAGGAAATCAAGCAGAACGACACAGAACCAGCAAATCCAGAGGCACCTTGGTGTTTGCCCGACGAGGTGGCCGAGTTGACCCTCCCCGCCGCGCCGCCGGCCTTGCAGGCCAGCCATCCACCGACTCCAAGTCCGCTGAGACTCTCGTCTCCTCCTGCCCCGTCTGCCGTGCTCTATGCTACCTTCATAGAGACACGCAGAGGGGCCCTGTGTGATTTGGTCCGCGCCGGTATACCGGTAGCCCCCATATCTGGGGGCCGTTCCCCTATCCGCCACCTGGGGACGCGCCACGTCGGGGTTCACTTCCCCGCCCACTAGGAGAACCTAGCAGGTCCGTGGAACCTAACCTAACCTAACCTAACCTTTTTTTTTTTTTTTTTTTGACGAGGAGGAATCTGCAACCAGATTTCCACTCGCATTGAGGGTGCAAGCGGAATATGTGAGGTTGTCCGTCTAAAAAACGACGGAGCACTCACTAAACCTCCCCGGTGACCAGCCTCGATGCATGTCAAAGGGATCCGGGATCTCCATACGGAACGCACCGGTTCCCTTCTCGCAAAGTGCTGCAGGCCGCAGCCCTTCCCCGGAGTGGCAAGCCACTCCAGCACCCTCCCGGTGCGTACGGCAGAACACGTCACTCATGTTAACTGCCGCCCTCCCTGGGTTCGTTGTACGGGTAGCCGGGAGCCCTCACTCCGACTACCCACGAAACCCAGCGCGCCGCTCAGTCCCACAAGAGTCTCCCCGACTCTGCGAATACCTTGCGGCGAGACGCCGGCACTGAGATCCCATCTCTAATGCCTGCTTGGGTGCGTGCAGTGGATTACACTCGCGGAATCCACCTTCCCTTTCGGGCACACACACACCAAGCACGTCCCCGCTTCAACCACTGCACCCTCAATGAAGAGACTCGTGGAAGAAGCCCCCATACCCTCCTCCACTCGGTCCCACAAAGGTCTCCCCGACCCAGCGAATACCGAGCGGGCGGACGTTTTGCAAGGAGGGATAGAATCCCTTCTTGCCTGCTGGATGCATACGACGGCCCCCCCTCGCAAAAGGGCCGCCGCCCCTCCCGAGATCCAGTGACGAAACAGACGTGGGCCAATCTGCTCGTCAAGGCCCCAGGATCATTCGGTCCCACACGAGGGTCTCCCCGACCCTGCTAATGTGGTACCAAACGGTCGAAAGCTGGCGCGGGAACGAGGCGAGTGTCCTTTGCCAACTAACAACTGGGAAATGCACACCGAGCACGTCCCCGCCTCGTCTACTGCGCCTTCTGCTACACCAGAAGGACGCGCAGAGAAGCAACCACCACAGCGCCCCCCGCGTTGGGCCCCCCCCCCCCTGGTGTTTGGTCCGCGCCGGTATACCGGTAGCCCCCATATCTGGAGGCCGTTCCCCTATCCGCCACCTGGGGACGCGCCACGTCGGGATTCACCTCCCCGCCCACTAGGACAACCTAGCAGGTCCGTGGAACCTTTTTTTTTTTTTTTTTTTTTTTTTTTTTTTTTTTTTTTTTTGAGTGAGGAAAATGCGTTACGCATCCCCGCCCTGCCGGGGGGCAAGGGCGAGGTATGTGGGACTCCCCCTTTCGGGTATACCCACTAAAAACCTCACTATTCCCGCCACTGTTAGGCAGAGGCAAGGCCGGCGGTCACTCAACAGTCCGCCTGGCCTCGCCTATGGCCCACGTCCGCCCAATGGGATGGGCGGACCTCCTCAGAGGGGCGAACCCCTCCTACCTCCTCAGGGGGTCTCATCACTGGACGGCTGGTGCCCCCGCACCTGCCGCCCGAGACGCCCCTGGCGGGTCGTGTCGAGAGCGGGCACCCCTTCTCGCCCGCCCGCCTCGCCCACGATGGAGCCGCTGGGAGAGCGGATCTCGCTCCCTCTCGCGCTCTGCGGTCTCCTTCTGCAACATCACGGTGTCGCAGAAGGAGATCATCGCCTCCCATATCGTCTCGCTGCTGACCATCTTCTCCATGACGATCGGCAGCGAGAGATCTCCTCCTCCTAGGGCCGCAACCAACTCCGATCGCGGCCCTGCCCAAGCGGAGCACATCACCAAAGTGTGCTGTGCGGTATCCTCCGCACAGCCACAATGGTGGCACTCCGGGCTTATTTCCTTCCCGGCTATATTACACAGGTATCTCCCGAAGCAACCATGCCCCGAGAGTACCTGTGTAAGCCGGAAGGATAAAGTCCCCCACCTCCGTCCCACCCATTCCTCCAGAATGGGCAGGACCCCCTCCAACAATCGGCGTCGGGACGCCGCACCCGTAGTGCGTAGCCCCTCTAGCCGCCGCCGCCACTCGCCCAGAGCCACCTCTTGGGCATCCATGCGCCACCGCACTACTTCGTCAGGCGCAGGGCGCAGGTCTCGGCTCCGGGCATGCGTCCGTTGCCAGTAGACCGAGGACAGAACCTCGGCCTCTAGATCCCACGGAAGGGACCCGGCAAGGACGCAAGCCATCTCGTGGGAGATGGTCCTATACCCTCGTATGGTCCGAACCGCCATGACCCTCTGCGCCTGATGCAGTAGGGCCTTGTGGCGGTTCTTCAGGGACCCCGCCCAGATCGGGGCCCCATAGAGGGCCATGGACCGAACCGCTCCCATATACAGCCGGCGACAGCTGCTGTTTCCTCCGCCTAGGTTGGGAAGCAGACGACTAAGCGCACCTGCTGCACCCACCAACTTCGGGACTAGCCGCTCCAGGTGGACGCTGAAGTCCCACTTGCTGTCGAGGACGACGCCAAGGTATTTAAGCGTCGTCCCGACCGGGATTGGGGTCCCTCCAACCACTATATTGGTGCCAGAAGGTGGTCTCCGTCGGGGCCCATGGAAGCAGATGGCCTCCGACTTGTGGAGAGCCACCTCTAGCCCCAACCGCCTAATCCTCGATACTACCGCCGCAACACCGGCGGTGGCCAGTATCAAGGCGGCCCGGAGATCAGAACCCCGGGCCGTCACCATGGTGTCGTCGGCGTAGCATATCACGTCTACGCCATGCAAGTTAGCACAGCGCAGAACGTGATCGAACCCGATGTTCCATAGCAGGGGCCCAAGAACGGACCCCTGGGGAACACCACGCGTCATCCGCCGACGACCACCCGCTCCGTCTCTGGTGGGGAACACTACCGACCTATCGGATAGGTAGCTCCCCACCAGTCTCCTCAAATATGGTGGCACTCCATGATAGCGGAGTGCCTCCATTATAGTCGGCCAGGGCAGGCTGTTGAAGGCGTTTCTGATGTCCAACGACACAGCCAACAACAACCCACCCCCCGACACCGCCTCCTCCGCCATGTCCCGTAGGCGGCCGATCGCGTCTATCGTCGACCGGCCGCAGCGGAACCCGAACTGGGCATCCGATAAATTCGGGCCTACTACTTCCATATGCTCGACGAGGCGGTTGGCAACTACTCTCTCCAGTAGCTTCCCCGCCTCGTCGAGCAACACTATGGGCCGATACCCCGATGGGTCATCGACCGGCCGCGACTCCTTCCGGAGGAGGACCAGGCGGCCCTCCTTCCATCTGTGCGGGAAAAGACCTTCCCGCAGACACCTACTAAAGAGCGCCCTTAGGCGGGGCTCCAGAGCCTCCTGCTCTCCGCCTAAGGCCAGGACCCAGGCACGGCAAGGAATGCCGTCGAGTCCTGGGGCCGTGTTTTTGCTTTTGATGCGCAACACGGCCGCACCCACCTCCTCCTTAGAGACCTCGGGCACCTCGCCCGAGTCTCTCTCCTCCGGTGCTGGTGGCGCCATGGTGGGAGGCTCAAAGTCTGTTCCCATTTCCGGGAACAGTGCCTCGACCACCCTCTTGAGGACCGCCGGCTCTAGGCTGCTGGAGACGGGAGGGGTCCAAGGGCGTAGTTTTTGCCGTACTAGCTTGTACGGCCTACCCCAAGGATCCCTCTCCAACGTCTGCAGGAGCTCCTCCCACGCCGCGGCCTTTGACCGGCTGATGGCGAGGCGGAGTGCTACCGCCACCTCCCTGTACGCTGCGTACAGTCGGTCCTCCTCGCCTTCTTCGCGGTTTCGGCGCCTCCGATACCGCTGGAAGGCGCGGCGCTCCTCCACGCACGAGCGGCGGAGCTGGGCAATCTCCTCATTCCACCAGTAGACAGACTTCTTGGACGGGAGGGCTCTGATGCGAGGCATCGCGGCGTCACACGCCTGCGCCATGGCCTCGCAAAGCTGAGCCGCATCCCCGTCTATGTCATCCACTGGTGATTCCGGAATCCACGCCTGAACAAGGACTGCCTCCTGCAGTAACTCCCTGTCCAGGCGCTTTATCGCCCAGCGTGGCCCATCCAACCTTGGCTGGCTTGGGGCTCTCGGGGTGTCTGGAGACGAGTTTGAGACGCTGAAGGTAATATACCTATGATCTGACAGCGTCTCCTCGTTCTCCAGAACCTCCCACCCCTGGACACGGTGTGCGATGGGAGGGGTCGCGAATGAAACATCCACGACTGACCCCCCGTTACGGCGCACACACGTATTCACCGTGCCGCGGTTGAGGATGCTCAACCCGCACTCCACCAGCCACTCCTCCAGCACTCTCCCCCTATGGTCCGTCGTCGCCGAACCCCAAGCCCTAGACTTGGCGTTGAGGTCTCCAAGGACGACAACGGGACCGGGAGAGATCTGGCCGACCGCGACCCCCAACAACGCAAGATAGCGCTCAAAGTCGGCGAGTGGTCTATTGGGGGAGAAATACACCCCAATAACGACCACTACGCCGACCTTCGCTACCACAAAGCCCTCCCCTCTATTCACTGCAGTGAGAGGGGGGCCGCCTGCCGCGCTGCGCTGAATTATCGCCACCGAGCCACCGCAGTCCCCGACCCAATCCGAACGGACCGGGACGCGATACGGCTCAGCGGCGACAGCAATATGGGCCTGCCACTCCGCCATGGCCTGGACGAACAGGTCCTGGGCCGCGGCGGAGTGGTTGAGGTTCCCCTGCAGGAATCGGAGGTCCATACTAATGGACCTCCATTGGCGACTCCGTGTCACCCGGGGGCGGGTTCGCAGGCTGCGGCTTGGCCTTCCTGGCCCTTGCCGCAGCCTTCTTCGCTGCCTTCTTTGTTGGGGGCTTGGCACAGGCCTTGCCCCCAGCGAGGTGGTCCGCCTTCTTCCCAGCTGCCTCGCAGACGGGGCAGTGGGGCTTGGCGGAGCACTCCCGGGCCTTGTGGCCCGCTTGACCGCAGCACAGACAGTTCTGGCTGCGGTCGACCTCCGACGAGCACTGGGCCCCAATGTGACCCATTGCGAAGCACCGGTAGCACCGGCGGGGGAGGGCGTCGAGGATTTTCACCCCGACCGCCGCCCATCCAACCCGGAAGCGTCCGGCTGCCACCACCTTCTTCGCGGCCGCGACGGGGCACTTGACTAAGGCCGTGCCCACGCCCCCAGGTCCCTTCCTTATCTCGCCAGACTTCACATTGTCTGGCGAGCACTCTCCTGCTTTGGCGACCGCAGCCGCCAACTCCTCCGGGGTGACAGAGTCATCCAGACCGGTTACCCTGAGGTCGACTGAAGTCACCGGCCTGGAGACCTTAACGTCCTCCGTGGAGAACAGCCCCCGGAGCTTCTCCGCCAGCAGGTCGGCTTTGCCCCCACTCGTCGCTCCTGGGACCTCCAAGATGCGGGCCCCAGTCGCCGCCTGCCTGAAGCGTACGGAAGAGATCCCGAGCTCTCCCAAGTCGAGTTTCGACTTGGCCTCGGCGATCACCTCCCCGTACGTCCGGCCTCTCTCCTCGGCCCCCCGTTGCAGCGCGATTACCACTGCAGCTGAGCGGGGGGCGTGGAGTTTAGGGGCTTTGGCCTTTTTGGCCGCCTCTGGCTTTGGTGCCGCTGGCTTGGCAGGTGCCTTGGCCCTTGGCGCCTTGTCCGCTGGGTCCTTTCGTTGCTTGTTGCGGCGACTGGGACCCACGGTCTGCCACCCCTCTTCGTCCTGCGTCTGGCTCTTGCCTGCCGGAGCAGGGGCTGCCTTGGCAGTATCAGTCGGGGTAGGAGCGGGGGGAGCTGGGGAAGCCTCAGTTTGCTTGCCCTTTTTCCCCTTCTTCCGCTTCTTCTTGGCTTTTGCATCGGCTTTTGCAGCCGGAGCTGGGGCTGGCTTTTCAGCCGGTGCCTTCTTTGGTGCCGGAGCCGGTGACTCAGGCACTGCCTCGGCCTCCTGTGACCGATCCGCTGCCAAGGGCGGGCGGTGGCGTTTTCCGGGCAGAAGCCGCCCGTCCACCTCCAGACTCTCAAGTCTTGCCTCCATTCTGGCCAATGAAGCTTGGAGATCCTCCCCAAGCTTTGTGTTCTCAGCCGATGGTTTGGGTGCAGCGCACTCCTTGCTGCCCCTTACTTCGGCTCTAAGCGCGGCCATCTCCTCGCCGAGTCGATCTAGCTGGCCCTTCAGCATGCGGTTCTCCGCTTGGAGCCGAGCCACTTCATCAGCAGGCGTTCGCGAGGCCAGCTCATCAAACACTTCACGAAGCACCTCCACTGACTTTTTAAGGGCACTTTGGAAAGTGCCCTTGAGGTTGCCTGACCTGTTGCCAACCAACTCTATGGCCGTCAGGCTCTCCTTTACCCGGGAGGACAGAGCGACCGCAGGGGCCTCCCTTGTCGGGCCCCAGGAGGCTACGGCACCCAGGTAAGTTTTGGCGGCGTCTGAGCGCGGCTTAGGCGTTGCCGCCACCACCTCCCTCTCCACCTCCAGCTCCATGGCTTGCTGTTCAGCGGCAGCAAGCTCGGCCCTGGCCTTTGCCATGCCCACATACTTGCCAGTTGTCGGGGGTCTCCCAGGACCACGCTTCGACAACTTGGTCTTAACGGAGAGCGCACTTTTGTCCGAGTCGGACCCGCTACTCCCGCCTCTCCTCTCGATGGGGTTCAGCCTCTTCCTCTTCCAGAACCTTCCAGAGCTCTCGGAAGCGGCTGACCTCGCGTCGGAGTCACTCCCTAAACTGCTGACCAGCGATGGACACCTGGTCCTGCTTAGGGCCTCCTCCACGCTGTTTCCGGTGTCCATCCTTCTAAGGACCACCACAGCCTTCTTGGCAGCGACCTTCGCCACCAAGGCTACCTCCTTCGTCGACGCCGAAGCGTCCGCACCAGAAACCCTCACGGGCTCTGCAGCTACTCCCTCATTGCGGCATTCCAGGCGACCGCCCTCCTTAGGGGTATGAATAAAATTCTCCATAATAAGTCCCACGAGTACCGGGGACTCGATACGACCCAGACAGTGCCCTCGTGTATCTGGGAAGGGCAGGTGAACCTAACCAAGGCGCTACGCCTAGGTACAGTAGCGACTGGCTTTACCGGCCAGCCATCCTCTAAGAGAACGGACTTCGTGCTGCACCCCCACTTGTCCTACGGGATTTTTTATAGAGGTTTACTCCTCGCAGCCCGGGCGACCAAGCCAAGGCCATCGGTCCCACTCCGATCACGAGACATGACCGCAATCGTCGCGGGATTACGACTTCGAGCTGGGGGCAGGGAAGACACGTCCCCCCTTGCCTGCCCGACGGCGGGGTAAGCGCACGCCGAGCCCAACTCTGCTTCATCCGCGCAAGCACGTAACGAAGCCTAACGCCCAAGAAGGGCCCTCCTCCGTTGTCCCCGAACCCGCCAGCAAAAGCTACCAGATCCGAGAGCACCTTGGATTTTGCCCGACGAGGTGGCCGAGTTGACCCTCCCCGCCGCGCCGCAAGCCTTGCAGGCCTACCATCCACCGACCACAGGGGTCCACTGCGACATCGAGTGCCGCACCTCCGCCTCGGTAGCCCGACGGGGTGGCCGAGTTGACCCTCCCCGCCGCGCTCCTCCTCGGTTGCCCGACGGGGTGGCCGAGTTGACCCTCCCCGCCGCGCTGTGATTTGGTCCGCGCCGGTATACCGGTAGCCCCCATATCTGGGGGCCGTTCCCCTATCCGCCACCTGGGGACGCGCCACGTCGGGGTTCACTTCCCCGCCCACTAGGAGATCCTAGCAGGTCCGTGGAGGTCCGTGGAACCTTTTTTTTTTTTTTTTTTGTTCACATGGGGAAAATGCCTTTACGCATACCCACCCGCTGGGGGAGCGGATGGGTTATGTCGGACTCGGCCCATTGGTGCCCATACCGACTAAAAACCCCACGATGTTCCTCCGTCGTCGACTAGTGACAGGGGGCACGGGACCGCTTGCGCATACTCCGCAGCCCCCGTCGACGCCGCTGTCCGCTTGTAAAGAGCGGACCCGCCTCGGTGTCAAGCTGTAAAAAGGCTTGTCCACCTCGTGTGATGCTCCGGAACATATGGGAGCATCTACACCTCGTGAGGACCTATCCCTGGTGTGGGGCGCCGGGTACCCCCGCATCCGACGCCCCAGGTCCTCCAAGCGGAGACGGGGTGCGGGCTCGATTAGCCCGCCTCCGTGTCCGCGCTCTCCGGAGCGGGAGAGAGAGGGGGTCCCTTTCTCTCTCCCGCTCGTCTTCCTCCCTCTGCGAGACAATAATCTCACAGAAGGAGGCCACCGCCTCCCATGACGTCTCGTTATCGACCATCTTCGGAATGATGGTCGACAACGAGAGGTCTGACCCCACAGCCGCGATCAGGGATTGCCGCGGCTCGGCTCCTCCTGGGCATGCCTCCAGTGCGTGCTGGGCTGTGTCCTCCTCACAGCCGCACTGGTGGCAGGCCGGGGAGGCTTCTCTTCGGGCGACGTGACACAGGTATCTCCCGAAACATCCGTGTCCCGAGAGAACCTGCGTCAGCCGAAAGGTAAGCCTCCCATGTCCTCTCTGTACCCACTCTTCAAGTACGGGCTGGATCGCTTGGAGGAGTCGCTGGGCGCCAGCCCCCCTCCGTTCCACTCCTGTTAGGAGCCGCTCCTTCCACTTAGCCAGAGCGGATGCCTTGGCGTTGAGGCGCCACCGCACCACCTCCTGTGGCGCCAGTCGCTCGCTGCGCCAGTAGACCGAGGCCAAGACTTCGGCCTCAAGGTCCCATGGCAGCGTTCCTGCGATGGCGCATGCCACCTCATGGGAGATGGTGCGGTAGCCCCGGCACACTCTTACCGCCATCGTCCTTTGGGCTGCGATCAGCAGAGCAGTGGTCTGCCGATCGAGCCTCCCCGCCCATATGGGAGCACCATATAAAGCCATGGAGCTAACCACCGCTGTATAGAGGCGGCGGCAGCTCCCTCCTCCCCCTCCGATGTTCGGAAGAAGGCGACTTAGTGCGCCAGCTGCCCCCACGATTTTTGGGGACAGCTGCCGCACATGCGCCTTAAATTGCCATCTGCTGTCCAGGACGACGCCGAGGTATTTCAGCGTCGAACGGACAGGGATGGAGATCCCACCAACCACTATGGTGGTGCCTGCAGGTGGCGCTCGTCTCGGGCCATGAAAGCAAATAGCCTCGGACTTGTGGAGCGCCACCTCCAGACCCAGCATACGGATCCTGGATACGGTCGTTGCTACTGCGGCCGTCGCCAGGATCTTCGCCTCCCTATAATTGTCCCCCCGCGCGGTAACCAACGTATCGTCAGCGTAACAAATGACGCCGACGTTAGGAAGGTTAGCGCACCGGAGGACCCAATCATACCCGATATTCCACAGGAGTGGCCCAAGGGCAGACCCCTGCGGAACACCGCGCGTCATGGGACTACGTCCCTCTCCATCGATCGTCGGGAAGACTACCTCTCTATCGGAGAGATAGTCCCCGACGAGTCTTCGGAGGTATTGGGGTACCCTATGGTACTCCAATCCCCCAATGATCGTACTCCAGGGCAGTGTGTTGAAAGCGTTGGAAATGTCCAACGAGACAGCCAACAACACCCCCCCATTAGAGCACGCCTCCTCAGACAAGTCTCTGACGTAGGATATCGCCCCTATCGTCGAGCGACCTCTCCGGAACCCAAATTGGACAGGCGCCAAATCAGGTCCTACTGTCTCAAGGTGCTTGACGAGGCGGGCAGCGACCACACGCTCCAGTAGCTTGCCCGCCTCATCAAGCAGCACAATCGGACGATAGCCCGACGGTTCATCCGCGGGGCGACCCTCCTTTCTGAGGAGGACGAGTTTACCCTTTTTCCACCTCCTTGGGAACCTACCTTCTCTAAGGCACCTGTCAAACAGGGCCATCAGAGTGAGACCTAGATGCTCCAAGGAGAGGGCCCATGCACGGCCTGGTATGCCATCTGGCCCGGGCGCTGTGGTTTTGGCCCTCATCCTGAGCACCGCTACACCTAACTCACCCTCAGAGATAGGGGCAGGTTCTTCCTCCTCCTCATTCCTGTCGAGGACGCTCGACGGGTCTTCAGCGGTGGGAGGCGTGAAATCGGTCCCCGGAGCTCCGGGGAACAAGCCATCAACCACCCTTCGAAGCGCTGCCAGCGGGAGCAAAGCAGTGGTGGGGGGCGCCCAAGGGCGGAGCTTCTGTCTCGCCCATTTATACGGGCGGCCCCACGGATCACGCTCCAGCCCCGCAAGCAACTGCTCCCAAGCCTGCCTCTTGGCCTCATCTATCGCCACTCGAAGGGCCCTGGAAGCCTCCCTGTAGGCGGTGTACAGCGACTGGGCTATTTCGGGCTCCCGCCGCCTTCGCCTTCGATACCGCTGAAATCGGCGGCGTTCCTCGACACAATGTCGGCGGAGTTCGGCAATCTCCTCCGACCACCAGTAGACTTGGCGTCTGGGCTGTGAGGCTCGCGCACGCGGCATCGCCGCATCACACACGCGCGTAAGCGCCTCACACAGTCCATCCGCCATCTCATCCACATCTACTGGCTCCGGCTCCAGAGCAGTGCCACTCCACGCCTCGACAATGGCCGCCTCCCTCAGCGCTTCGACATTGAGGCGCTTCAGTGCCCATCGCGGCCCGATCTCGCTCGGCTCCTCCCTCGCCGTATCCACCAGAGACGAGGAGACGCTGAACCGGATATACCGGTGATCCGAGAGAGTCTCCTCGTCGACCAGTACCTGCCAGTCGTGTATGCGACAGGCAAGGTCTGGGGTGGCGAATGTCAAATCGACTATCGAGCCCCCCCACTGACGGACACAGGTGTTTTCAGACCCCTGATTCAACAGGCAAAGACCAAACTCCGCCATCCACTCTACCACAGTCTCCCCTCTTGGATCTGTCGTCGGGGACCCCCACGCCACTGATTTGGCGTTGAAGTCCCCGAGAACGATCACCGGGAGCGGGCGGGTCTGACCAATTAAGGTCCCCACCTCGCTCAGGAGAGTCTCCAGCTCGTGACGGGGCCTATTGCCAGAGTGATAGACCCCCACAACCATCATCCTGCCCACCATGGCAGCAACGTACCCCTTGCCTCTCGATCTGCTTTCAAGAGGGGGGGATCGGACCGGCGATTGAGTGGTGATTGCCACCAAGCCGTCCAGGTCTCCCACCCAGTCAGGTCTAGGCGGGATCGTGTACGGCTCGGCAATCACTCCCACGTGAATAGACCGCTCCGCAAGACACTGCAGGAGAAGATCCTGAGCGCGAGCGGAGTGGTTAATGTTCGCCTGGAGGAAAGTTAGGGCCATAACTAACTTTCCTCCATGCGATCCGCCTGCCCTGTATCAGGGGGAGGTGGCTGCGACTGAGCCTTAGCTCCGGCCGCAGCGGCCTTCCGTTTGGCCCCTGTCTTTGACGGGGGCTTGGCGCATGCCTTGCCCCCGGAGAGGTGGTCTGCCGCTTTCCCCGCTGCTGCACAAAGGGAGCAGTGAGGAGCGGCAGAGCAATCTCGGGCCGTGTGGCCCTTCTTACCGCAGCGGTAACACTCTTCGCTGCGGTCGACTTCAGCCTTGCATTGGGCTCCAATATGGCCCTGTACGAGGCATCTGTAGCAGCGCCGAGGTCTGGCATCGAGGATGCGAACCTGCGCTGCTACCCATCCGACTAGTACGCGTCCCGTGCCGGCGATCTTCTTCGCGACCGCTATGGGGCAACGCACGAACGATGTGCCCATCCCTCCTGGGCCCCTGCGGATGGCGCCGACTGCTATCACCGACGCCTCACACTCACCCGCCTTTGCTAGGGCTTCCGCCAGCTCCTCCGGCACGACTGAGTCGTCAAGACCGCTGACCCTTAGATCAGCGGTGGCAGTCGGTCTGGAGATGCGAATCTCCTGTTCTCCCTCGAAGATCTCCCTGAGCTTCCCGGCAAGAACATCTGCTTTACTAGCGTTGTCCGCGCCAGGAACCTCAAGGATTCTCGCTCCAGTGGCCGCTGTTCTAATTTTTAGGGGTGGAACCCCCAGCTCATCCAGCTTTATTTGCCCCTTGGCCACCTCTAGCACCTTGGCGTAGTTTATGCCTTTCTCCGCTGCCCCCGACTGCAGTGTGATGACTACTGCTGCTGTGCGCGGGGGGCGGAGTTTGGTTTTCCTCCTCTTATGCTTCGGCTGCGTCTTTGGCGCTGTCTGCGGCCTGTGAGGGGCTCGACCCGGAGGGGCGGACCTTTCCCTTGGAGGCGGTCCCGCCTTTGGCGGTGCTGCAACCCTTTCCTCCTTCCTGCGAGTCTGGCCCCGTCTCGTCACGGTAGTCCACTCCTCAGAGGGAGGGACTGCGTCAGGAGCCAGTGATCGGCTTGCAGGCGCTGCTTCAGTCGCAGGAGCGCCTTTTCCTCCTTTTGGTGCTGCCCGCTTGGCAGCCGTCTGGGCCTTTGCCGGAGCGCTACTTGGCGCAGCAGCACCTCGGCTGACGCTCTCCGTTTGACGGACCTCAGCCTCCCTACGCCGATCTGCGGCCAGAGGGGGTCTGTGGTTCCTCTCAGGCAGCAGCCTCTCTTCTAGGCCCTCAAAACGGGCGCTAATCATAGTGCCGACTTGCACCATGATCTGCCGCACTACGTCCTCCGTGGTGGGGGCTTGGGCCGGGGTTGGAGTCGGCACCGGATTCGGCGCCGGTCGGACAGCAGACGCCCTCATCTCCGCTAATTCGCGCCGGAGTTCGTTGACATCCGACGCGAGTTGTTTATTGGCCCTTACTAGCAGGGCCATCTCCTCCGTCATTGTGCGGGCACGAGTCTCCTCAAAAGAGGCCTTTATCGTGGCCGCAGCTTCCTTCAGGGACCTGATGGAGGTGCCCTTCAAGTTCCTGGACTTGGTAGCCACAGATATAATTGTGTCCACCGAGCCCAGGAGCATTGTCTCCAACTGGGCGGCGTCACAGCCTCTCACCTGAGGTGGAGCAACCACAGCCGCAGGTTTCTTCCGGTATAAGGCGGCAGGTGTAGTTGCCGCCTTGTTTTGTCGCTGTTCCTCTGCCAGCGCCTCCTCCTGGGCTCGATGAAAATCGGCCCTCGCTCCTGCTAGGTCGCCATGAGGGCTTCCCTTCCCGCGCCGTGAGGGGGTGTGCTCCTCGTCCCCGCTCTTTCGGCGCTTCCTCATCTGGTGAGAAACACCAGCTCCGCGAGACGAGACTGTATCCCACGTCCTTGCGTCTGAGTCTGAGTCCGACGATGCCGAAAGCAGACTCTCTGTAGCCTGTAAGGCCATCTCCTCATCCGCGATGGGAGTGAGAGAGGCAGCCGAAGCCTCACCTTCTCTCCCATCTAGTCCTGCCGGTGTGGCGCAACGAGTGCGCTCCAGCACGACACGAGCCTCCCGTAAGAAATACGGGGACACGCGTCCCTCCTTCCGACTTCCTGGGAAGCCGTCGATGCGCGAGCCCCGATCGGAGCCCGCAAGGCGATGGTTGCCCCCCCCAGAATACGAGGGGCAGAGTGCCGAAGCACTGCGGGATTCTCCAGCCTCAGAGAGGCTGGTACCCGCCTGGGGTAAACTATTACCAGTCGCCATTGTGTTTTCATGTTTTTTTTTTCCTTTTTAATTAACCAGAGGTGAGGTCCTCTGGGGCGCCCTAGGGACCGGGTTCCCCCCGGCCATGCATCCTATTGGCAGGCGCCAGAACCGTAGGATTCGGAGACGCATAATGCCCGACGGGGTGGCCGAGTTGACCCTCCCCGCCGCGCCGCAAGCCTTGCAGGCCTGCCATCCACCGACCACAAGGGTCCGCTGCGACATCGAGTGCCGCACCTCCGCCTCGGTTGCCCGACGGGGTGGCCGAGTTGACCCTCCCCGCCGCGCTCCACCTCGGTTGCCCGACGGGGTGGCCGAGTTGACCCTCCCCGCCGCGCATTGTGATTTGGTCCGCGCCGGTATACCGGTAGCCCCCATATCTGGGGGCCGTTCCCCTATCCGCCACCTGGGGACGCGCCACGTCGGGGTTCACTTCCCCGCCCACTAGGAGATCCTAGCAGGTCCGTGGAGGTCCGTGGAACCTAACCTAACCTAACCTAACCTCACAGTCCGGTAGCCCCGCTAGGCCGAGTAACAGCTCTGCGCGCTGTATCCGTGTAATAATTTTTAATTTAATTAATTTAGTAAGAAAAAGTTGGTTTTTCGTAAATAGGCTTTATTGTGGTGGTTGTGCCTTATTGGATTGCTTTTCCTGAATTGGTCGGACCGAGGGGAACGACACCAGGGACCTGGAGGGAATCTCGTTCGAGGAAACACCGCGAAATCAGGTATTGTAACTTCATTACTGCCTGATTTTCAGCGACGACACATAATTATCTGTAGCTTAACTTAAAGACCATTGTTAGGAGAATCGAGCGAGACTTCTTCCAGGAAAATAGGAGCACAACCCACAGAGCTATAGGCTTTTTAGTCAGCGCGCGGCCGCTCGTACTGCACTCCCGGACCTCCAGAGGCTCGACCCGGAGTCCCGGAGAGGTGACCGCTCGTACAAACGTCGGTCTCTAAACCACTTATCAAATTGTTAATTAATTTTATAAAAATAAATTCAGTAATCAGGGCTAGACTGCAATTAGTATTCTCATTCAAATTCAATTTCCATTACATTCTTTATTATTGTTATCATTTTCGTACATACAGGTTATTAATAATTCTAATTCTATTTACTTGACATTTAATTTTCACATAGACATCTTTAATTTATTGATTTTTTGATAAATTAGCTAGTTTATTAGTAATATACCAGGGAAAGTGCCTCACTTTGTCCATGTTCACATTTCGGAGCAATTTTACTGGTATAATTGACGCGTTCGGAGCCAATTAGATAATTCTATCACATTGCTTAATTCAACCTCAATTTATCAGTGAAATTTTATTTGAAATCAGTTGGAAATTGTTAAAGCTGTGAGCATTTTAGATCGGCGTGTGGTTTCACTTCGGCCGGCCGGGTTCGCCATACTTGCGTTTTATTCGACCTGGGAGTAATACGTACGTGGCCGTGCGCGGCTAGTTCGCACTCGTGCGCGAGCCCGTAGTAGTAGCGCGCTGCTTACTCGACCGCCTGTTCACGGTCTGCGCTCCGTCGGAGTGTCATTACTCCACGAGCCTAGCGTTGAGCGGTAGGCACAGCGAGGCGGCCGGTGGGGGCTCGATTCTCGGCGCTCGGCCGGGGACTACCCGCAATATATCGCGGCCGTGCTGGACACGGGCTCCGGACTATTCGCGAAGCCGTAACTCGCCACTTTAGCTAAACGTATAGCTACCTAGGCACGCTCACCGCACATTCAGTGGAGGATAGCTCCACTGATACACTCGAGAAGGCCGGGAACCGGACTGTTAGGCTTTAATTAGGTATTAGGTAATTTATTTAAATTATTAATAATTATTATTGAATTATTAATATTATTAGTATATCAGTTAGGTATAGATATTTTATTTTAATTATTATTTACTATTATCATTATTATTATTATTAATTAATTAATTAGCTATTTTTAAAACTTTAGAATTAATAACGCGCTGCCAGCTCAGGTTGTAGGCCGCACGCCGCTGTCGCGAGTTGCTCAGGTAGATATCAGATAGGTACGAGTACGCACAAGCACGACCGGCACGGGTTGCAGGCCGCGCGCCGCCACCTCGAGGCGCTTGGGTAGGTAGTAGATAGGTCCAAGTACGCACAAGCGCGACCGGCACGGGTTGCAGGCCGCGAGCCGCTGCCGCGAGGTACTTGGGGGGGGGGCAGCTTAGGTACGCTCAATATATTAATTTTTGCTTTATAAGTGTTTCATTAATAATAAGTAGGTATTTTAGTTAGGTTTTGGTAATTTATTATAATTAATTTGATATAGAAGTAAGTACATATATTTATATACGCTTAATAATTATAATATACAGAATACTAGTCTGGCTAACTCGGGACGCAAGCCGCGCTCCGCCCGCTCGGGTTGCGAGCCGCACGCCGCCGCCGCGAGGCGCCTAAATTAATGGTTAGATAGGTACACTTGATTTCTTGCATATCTACTTAAAGGTAGGCCGTATATTGTAGGTTGGTCCTAAGACGGGACCTTATTGTAATAATTTGATAGATAACAACCAACTTGATTTTATTTTATGTTTTGATTTCTAGGGGGGGAGTCCCTGTTTTATTATTTGATAAATTAAAATTTCATATAACCTACTTTGCCACGATTTTTGTGTAATGCCTGTGCTTTGTTTCTTGAATACATAGGGTACAGAGGCTTTAGAGTACATATTTCTAACCACATTACACTCTCCAGAGTACGTACTTTTATGCAGATAAAATTCAAGTGTTAAATTAATTAGATTTTAGGAGTATTACTAGGTTTTTAGTAATTATTTTTATCAACATTACCTTCAACACCTTTTAAAAAGGAGTCAGGTTTTCTTTGTGCTCTTGCTCTTGTCAAACTGACAGGCGCTATAATCTCCTGGAATATTTACCTTACTTGCATACCTACTTAAAGTTAGGCCGTATATTGCTGGTTGGTCCTAAAACAAGATCTTATTATTACAATTAGTTAACTGATAACCTACTTGATTTCATTGTATGGTTCAATTTCGTGGGGGGGGTCCCTTTTTTGTTCTTTAATAGTTTTAAAATTCACATAACCTCTTTTGCATAAATTTTTGTGTTATAGCTAGCCTTTGTTTCTTCATACATAGGGTACAGAAGCTCTTGAGTTCACATTCTTTAATCACATCACACCCTTCAAAGTACGTACTTTCATATAGACATAATTTAAGTGTTAAATTAATTAGCTTTTAGGGATTTTTACTTGGTTTTTAGAAATTATTGTTATTTGCACTAGCTTCGGACACCTACTAAAAAAAAGTCAGGCTTTCTTTGAGTGCTGCTCTTGTAAAATTAACAGGCGTTATAATCTCTCTCTTAGAATACATTACTTTAGCATATTATTTTTATTTGTTGTTTATTTTTCTATCTACTGGGCTAGGTTGGTAATAAATTAATTACAGTATTGGGAACGGGATCGGGCTAACCTCGGGATATTAATTTAAACAAAACCACTTTTGAACGAGAACAGTTTATCAAGACAGGGAAGGATAATGTCCTATAGGCCTCGAGCGTCCACTATGCCACGACAAGGGGTTGCCAGGCGAGCCGGTGCCGGAGGCGCGGAGGAGGGCGCCCCGCCTCGTCCCCTCGGACCCCGGGGCCTCCTCTCGCAGCACGGGACGGTCGGCGAGAGCGTGGGCCAAGCGGGCGACGCCCCGCGCGGCGCCTTGCGGGCGGCGGCCGCCCTGCGGCGCGGCGCCGACGCGGAGCGCGAGCACGCCGAGGACTGGCCGGCCAGGAACACGGTCAGCAGCCTCAAGTCCCAGCTGGAGACGGCGTCCCGGGCCGTCGACGAGGTCACCGTTACGGCGCTCAACGAGATCGCGAACAGCCTCGAGCGGTCGCTGCAGCCGGGCCAGGCCACGCCCGACCCACCGGTGGAGCTGCGGGAGTCGCCGGCGACCCGAGTCGGCAGCGAGGACGGATCCCCGAAGACCCCCGGCCAGCTCCTGGAGCTTTCCATGATGTCCCTCGGAGACGGCGGCCCGGTTCACGAGGCCCCGCGACTGGCCAACCGGATCCTACAGAAGACGATCGCGGAGGTGGACCGGTCCCGCAACCTCAATAGGGACATCAAGGAAGCGATTCTGGCCGGGCTCAATGGGCTCTATGAGATGGTCCTCCGCCTGGCGGACTCCCGCAGCCGACACGTGGCCGAGAAGGAGAGGGTGAAGGCCTACTCTGAGCGGCAGCACGGCCTGCAGGAGAAAATATACGCAGGTAAATTGGAGGCCATCAACACATACGTGCAGACGAACCTGGACGAGCTGCGGCGGGCGAGCGCC
Organism: Cosmorhoe ocellata; assembly: GCA_963675405.1. Lineage (NCBI taxonomy): Eukaryota > Metazoa > Arthropoda > Insecta > Lepidoptera > Geometridae > Cosmorhoe > Cosmorhoe ocellata. Next base: position 112,610 of record CAVLYT010000007.1, read on the forward strand.
AAGACGCTGGAGGAGACCGAGGCCACCCGCCGGCTCGTGCAGGAGATGGCCGCCGACCAGGCGTGGGTCAGAGCGGGGGCCGGGGGCGAGGCGTGCGCGCAGGTGGATGCGCTGGTCGGGGAGGTGCGCGCTCTGCGCGAGGAGGCGCAGCGCCCGCCCCGCGCCGCGCCGGCCGAGCCGAGTGACGCCGCGCTGCGGGAAGCGCCGAGGGGCGGCCGTCGCGCCACGTACGCCACGGCGGTGGGCAGCAGGTACCCGATCCTTGTTGAGTCGAAGAATTCTGCGAAAACAGGGGACCAGATATTATCTGAAATCAAAAAGGGGGTGGATGTGATAGGAATGGGGTTGGGTGTCAATGCGGTTCGGAAATGTAGGAATGCGCGAGTGGCGATCTCACTGGAGTCGGAGCGGGAGAGGGCGGCGATGGGGGAGGCGATCAAAGGCCTAGGGCAAGATTTCACGGTCACGGAGCCGCGCGGCCGAGACCCGTTGCTGCGCCTCGTCGGAGTTATATCCGAACTCACCGACGCCAAGGTCGAGGAAGCCCTCGTTCTCCAGAATGCCGGCTTGCTTCTCTGCATACCTGAGACCGAGAGGAAAGTTAAAGTTGTTAGGCGAATCAGGGGTAGGAACACGGGGCTCAATAATATCGTTCTCCAGGTTAGTCCGGGGGTGTGGAAGGCGCTCAGGGATGGCAGGGTGCGACTGGGGTATCAAATGGTCACAGTCGTCGACCAGTCGCCCCTCGTCCAATGCTATCGCTGCCTTGGTTTTTCGCACCGAGCGGCGGACTGTAGGGCCCCGGAGCCGAGATGCGGCCACTGCGCGGGCAGCCACGACACCAGAGAGTGCGGTCACCGGGGCGAGGCCCCGCAGTGCACCAACTGTCGCGCTCGTGGGTCCGCGGACTGCGCACACCCCGCCTACAGCTCCGACTGCCCGGAGTGGCGGCGCTGGGACCGCATAGCGCGCCTGGCCGTGCGCTACTGCTGAGGGCACCCCGCAGACGATCCAGTTCGTGCAGTACAACCTGGGCCGGGGGAGGGCCGCCACCCATGAGTGCGTGCGCGAGGCCGCGGCGCAAGGGGTGCACGTTTTGATGCTCCAGGAGCCGTACGTGGGCTCCCGAGCACACGTGGCGGCCCCGAGCGGATGCAGAGTCGTCCAGAGAGTCACCGCGGATGTTACCAAGCCCGTTCGGTCTGCAATCATCATCACCGACCCTAGGATAGAATATGTTGAAAACGGTAGGTTTATAACGGAAGACATCGTGGGGGTAGTGATTAAGGTAGGTAGGTTAAGAATAGGTTTAATTAGTTTGTATTTAGATAGGGAATTAGATTTAGATAGCTACATTGAGTACGTGAGCTGCGTCGCGACCGGCATGGGCGCCGACCGGCTGCTGGTGGGCGGCGACGTCAACGGCAACAGTCCCTGGTGGGGGTGCTCGGCGGAGGACGCGCGTGGCGGCGCGGTGGCGGAGGCGCTGGGCGCGCTCGGCCTGGAGGTGCTGAACCGGGGCGCCGAGCCCACGTACTACGCGCTGCGCCAGGGCCGCGCCTGCACCGCGCGCATCGACGTCACGGCATGCTCGGCCGCGCTGTTGGGTGCCGCGGTCGACTGGCGCGTGGACGCTGCCTTCGGCACGCTGTCCGATCACCGCGCCGTGCGCTTCGCGCTGTGCCTGGGCGCGCCCGCGCCTGCGCCGCGCGTTGCTTGTACGAGGGTGTACAACACGAGGAAGGCGGACTGGCTCCTGTTCGAGGCGGAGTTTGAGCGGGAGATCGTCAGAGCGGACCTGGAGCGCGGAGTCGCTGCGGCGGAGGGCGGGGAAGCGGTGAACCGAGTCGCCGAGCGATACACCGAGTGCGTAGTGGCCGCGTGCGAGCGGGCCGTGCCTCGCCTGATGCTCGGAGGGATCCGTCGGACTTGTAGGTGGTGGACGCCCGAGCTGTCGCGGATGAAGGCGGAGATGGTCAGGCGCAGGAGGAGGATCGCGAAGGCCGCTCCGTGCAGAAGAGAGTTCGTGGTGGAGCAGTACCTGGCGATCAGAGCGGACTACAGGAGGGCGATCGAGACCGCGATGACAGACAGCTGGAAGAAGTTCTGCACCGATGCGAAGACCGAAACGATCTGGGAGAAGTCCTACCGGGTGATGAAGGCGTGCTCGGCCGGAGCGCGGGACGTGCTGCTGGAGGACGGAGGCGGCACCGTGCTGGAGCCCTTCGAGTCCGCGTCGCTGCTTGCCGATGTGTTCTACCCGCGCGACGACCCCGCCCTGGACACGAGCGAGCAGGCGCGGCTGCGGGCCGAGGTGGCGCGACTGCGCGAGGAGCTGCGTGAGCGGGACGCCGTGCCGGAGGAACGCGCGGCCTTCACCCCGACGGAGCTGGAGACGGTGTTGCGTGCGATGAGCCCGAAGAAGGCGCCGGGCGGCGACGGCCTCACCTTGGACATCTGCCTCAAGGCCTTCGTCTGCAATAAGGCCTTGCTCCTGCAGCTGTTCTCGCAGTGTCTGAGGTGGGGCTGCTTCCCGCGGATCTGGAAGGTGGCCACCGTCAAGGTCATTCCGAAGCCAGCGAGGGCTAGCTATGTAACGCCTAAATCATACAGACCGATTGGGCTTCTTCCGGTGCTGGGGAAGATCCTCGAAAAGCTTTTTGTCGGTAGGCTTCAGTGGCAGCTGGGCAGAGATGGACGGCTCAGTCCATATCAGTACGGGTTCACTCCGCAGCGAGGCACCGAGGATGCCCTCTTCGACGCCATGACTGAAATAAAGAAAAATGTTATCAACAAAAACATAGTGGTCATGGTGTCCCTAGACATCGAGGGTGCCTTCAACAACGCATGGTGGCCAGCGATTCTCGCGCAGCTGCGTGCCGAGCGGGTCGACCCGCTCCTCGTGCGCCTCATCGACGACTACCTGCTGGAGAGGAAGATCCGGCTGCGGTACGCGGGGGAGACCGTAGACAGGGATACTGAGAGGGGGTGTATCCAGGGCTCTGTCTGCGGACCGATCCTCTGGAACATTCAGTTGGGACCGCTACTTGAACAAACACAATATGGTGGGGTGCGGGTTCAAGCCTTCGCCGACGACATAGTGTTAATTGCAGCGGCGAGGGATGGCCACGAGTTGGAAGGCAAAATTAACCGTGCCTTGGCCGTTATCCTGCAGTGGGGGGAAAGCCTCAAACTCAAATTTTCACCGGGGAAGACGCAAGCTATCATAATTACCAAAAAGCTAGTATACCATACCCCCAGATTGCAGATGGCCGGTGTAGAGTTGGAGTACGGGACCAGTCTCAAGATCTTGGGGCTGACGGTTGACCCCCTGCTAAATTTCCGGCTGCACCTGGAGGCTGTAAACAGAAAGGCCATAGCCTTTTATAGGGTGGTCTCGAGAGCGGCACGAGCACAGTGGGGTCTCAATTCCGAGATCTTGCGACTCATCTACATCTGCGTGATCGAACCCACTGTCCTGTACGCTGCGAGTTGCTGGGCTGATGTGGTGGACCGGGTCTACGCGGAGACCGCGCTCGACAGGCTCACGCGATCTTTCGCCCTCAGGATTAGCAAGGCTCACCGCACTACATCTTTGGTGTCCTGCGTCCTGTTGGCGAGGATCCTGCCTTTGAGTCTTCGAGTCAGGGAGCATGACTCGGTCTTTCGCATAAAAAGAAGATGTCAACTTAGCTGTCTGCCTGGACGCACTATCGAAAGAAGAAGAAGTCCGCACTCACTACCGCACCCGGCTGATAGAAGGCGCCTTGAGTTCGGTCTTGTTGGGTCCCGGGAGGACGTGGATGATCTGGAATCTGATGGGCCGGTACTGTACACAGATGGCAGTAAGCTGGAAGAAAAAGTCGGGGGAGCGGTTAGCTGTTGGAAGGGAGGAATTGAGGTGCGGCACACTGCATTTCGGTTGGAGAGTTTCTGTAGTGTTTTCCAGGCGGAACTTGTGGCTATACAACAGGCTCTCGTTATCGTCAGGGGTAGGCGTGAGGTTGCGTACAGCATTGCAAGCGATTCGAGGTCTGGGTTGGATGCAATTTGTGACCCTAACACCATAAACCCACTGGCGGTTGACATCAGGGAAGAGATCCTGAAATTAGAAAATGAAGGAAAGAAGATTGTCTTGTTCTGGGTTAGAGCTCATTGTGGCATCCCAGGAAATGAAAGAGCAGATGAACTTGCCAAATATGCAGCGTTGCATAATAGACAGCTGCCGAAGTATGACAGGTTTCCACTGTCTTACGCCAAGCGCTCCACCAGGGCTGACACTGTGGAAGAATGGCAGCGCAGGTACGATGCAGCTACAACAGGATCCACGACAAAATTATTTTTTAAAAATGTAGCACAGTCGTACAAAATTCTGGCAAAAATTAAAATAAATAATTATGTAGCACAAATATTGACAGGGCATGGGGGCTTCAAAGCTTACCTACATAGGTTTAAGTTAACCGATTCTCCATTGTGCTCTTGCGGCGACGATGTTTACCAAACCGTCGAGCATGTACTGACAAACTGTCCGAAATTTGGATTAATTAGATATAACTGCGAGAGTGCAATGGAGTTAGATATAAGAGTCGAAAACTTTGAGTTCATAATGTCAGATGATGATTGCAGACCGAAATTCCTGAGTTTCATGAAGACCGTTCTTCAGAAACTCGGGAAAGAAAACAACTCGTTTTTGGAAAGTGATTAGATTGGTAAAGCTAGGTTCACTTACCTGGAAATTGCTTGTGTCCTTTATAACTTATAAATGTTAGCACTGTCTTCGATGGATACTTCCTTGTGTCAGGCGAGGGATGGATTTGTTGTTCGTCCTGCACTGGACAATACAAATTCAATTTCCAGCTCAAGGAGTATCCATTTGAAAGATGAAAGCTAACCATAAATAAAATTTATAGGTTATACGCCAAATATGAGGTCGAATAACAAACATCTAAAGTTCAGCACAAACTATTTTATAGTTTGTTGATTGAATGAAGGGCACAGGTTGGACAAAGAAATTATTTCATGATTTAAGATGCATTTTTGATTTCAGGTTATTTTACTTTATATTACTGTTTATTGTTTTGATGCAAGTATTCAAAAAAAAAAAAAAAAAAAAAAAAAAAATTTATTTACGTTTTAGTTTCTAGTAGCTTTCCAAAGATGGCGTTAGTAATGTTGTAAGTTATTATAAGTTTTGTACATTTTTTATGTTTATATTGAATTTATTAGTATAATGTAGTAAAATACTATCATTTTTTTTCAACATTTTCATATACATATATTTGAATTTATTTAATTGCAATTTAGTTTCAGTGTATTCCCAAAGCTTATGTTGATGTTTGTAATTTTTTAATATTTGTTGTTTGTTGTTGAATTAATTGCATTGTAATGAATTGAATATAAAGTGCGTATATAATAATGAATTAATGGAATATTTATTAATTGTGTTTAATTATTTAATTATTGTTTGAATTTGATAATTTAATTTTGTGTTTGTAGTGCTAAGTTTGATGAAAATCCCAAAGATGGCGCTAGTTGTAATCTGATAATGTATAATCTTTTATTTTTTATTTTTTTTTGTACAATCATTTGATTGTATTAATAATTTTATAATAATGTAATAATGTATATGATATAAATTAATTTTTAGTATGTTTTTATTAATTGTATTGGAAATATAATGTATTATTGTAATTTGATGCTCTCATTGCCAAGTGCAATGAAAGATTGATAATGAATGAATAAATGAAATAAAATAGATTAGATAAACTGTTGCAGGGACCAGTAAAATTTTTGTAACGTATTATGTATATATATCAATGTATATTTTTTCTTTTATATATGTATTAGGAATTAAAATATAATGTTGTTTATATACTAGTAGTCATAAATGATGTTGCAAAAAAATAGCAACAGTTAAATTTAAGTTAGGCCATTTCGAGATGGCAAAAAAAAAAAAAAAAAAAAAAAAAAAAAAAAAAAAAAAAACCTAACCTAACCTCACTATATTGAAATTACATATTAAATTTTTCAAAGTTACAGTTTTAAAGGACCAAGATTGTACCTACTGTGTCGCAAACGCTGAAAAACTACTAGCGAGACCCACCGGTCACTTATTTTTCACAGTTTTGTGCATTTTGGACCCTAACTTAGAGATTTTCAAAAGTTTTGACACTAAATTAATTCATAAAAAATTTTCTATCGTGTGGATTCTTCCTCTGCTGCACCTAAAACGCTGCCCTTCAGCACCCCTGCAAGCACCTGTAACAAAAAGGGAACAATTAGCACATAGAAAATCAAAAAATTGCCTTAACAGTTTTCAAAAAGTCTTCATACCCGATCGATATTACTCCATACAATATTGAAATTACATATTAAATTTTTCAAAGTTACAGTTTTAAAGGACCAAGATTGTACCTACTGTGTCGCAAACGCTGAAAAACTACTAGCGAGACCCACCGGTCACTTATTTTTCACAGTTTTGTGCATTTTGGACCCTAACTTAGAGATTTTCAAAAGTTTTGACACTAAATTAATTCATAAAAAATTTTCTATCGTGTGGATTCTTCCTCTGCTGCACCTAAAACGCTGCCCTTCAGCACCCCTGCAAGCACCTGTAACAAAAAGGGAACAATTAGCACATAGAAAATCAAAAAATTGCCTTAACAGTTTTCAAAAAGTCTTCATACCCGATCGATATTACTCCATACAATATTGAAATTACATATTAAATTTTTCAAAGTTACAGTTTTAAAGGACCAAGATTGTACCTACTGTGTCGCAAACGCTGAAAAACTACTAGCGAGACCCACCGGTCACTTATTTTTCACAGTTTTGTGCATTTTGGACCCTAACTTAGAGATTTTCAAAAGTTTTGACACTAAATTAATTCATAAAAAATTTTCTATCGTGTGGATTCTTCCTCTGCTGCACCTAAAACGCTGCCCTTCAGCACCCCTGCAAGCACCTGTAACAAAAAGGGAACAATTAGCACATAGAAAATCAAAAAATTGCCTTAACAGTTTTCAAAAAGTCTTCATACCCGATCGATATTACTCCATACAATATTGAAATTACATATTAAATTTTTCAAAGTTACAGTTTTAAAGGACCAAGATTGTACCTACTGTGTCGCAAACGCTGAAAAACTACTAGCGAGACCCACCGGTCACTTATTTTTCACAGTTTTGTGCATTTTGGACCCTAACTTAGAGATTTTCAAAAGTTTTGACACTAAATTAATTCATAAAAAATTTTCTATCGTGTGGATTCTTCCTCTGCTGCACCTAAAACGCTGCCCTTCAGCACCCCTGCAAGCACCTGTAACAAAAAGGGAACAATTAGCACATAGAAAATCAAAAAATTGCCTTAACAGTTTTCAAAAAGTCTTCATACCCGATCGATATTACTCCATACAATATTGAAATTACATATTAAATTTTTCAAAGTTACAGTTTTAAAGGACCAAGATTGTACCTACTGTGTCGCAAACGCTGAAAAACTACTAGCGAGACCCACCGGTCACTTATTTTTCACAGTTTTGTGCATTTTGGACCCTAACTTAGAGATTTTCAAAAGTTTTGACACTAAATTAATTCATAAAAAATTTTCTATCGTGTGGATTCTTCCTCTGCTGCACCTAAAACGCTGCCCTTCAGCACCCCTGCAAGCACCTGTAACAAAAAGGGAACAATTAGCACATAGAAAATCAAAAAATCGCCCGCCCACCCTCCCGGTCCCGTTTACTGAAGTAGATTTCGACCCAATTTTGACTATCGGAAATTTTCAAAGTCAATTTTCAGAAACTTTTGAAGACTTTTACTGACTTACGGCCCTGGGGGCCTCTTTAGACATCTGTTAGGACCAGTTTTAACCACATTCACCGCAGCTATCATGTCTACAAAGCCGACAAAACCAAAAGTTTCCTCAAAAGGGGAAACCATGCGCAAGGAAGCTCTTATTCGTAGTGCAAGCAATGAGGAGGCAACAAGGGACGTCCTTGTATCAAGTAGGCCACCTTCCACTGCATCATCCGCGCATTCATCGTTACCTTCGTCCAGAGAGCAGTCACCGCCGGGCTCTTCTCCGCCTTCGTCTTCCTACAAATCGTGGGAGTCGACGCCTGGAGTTTGCACGCAGGTGGCGAAGGAATACGCACGGAAATATTATAATAGCGCCAAGTACCAGCTCGAGCAGTCGGGAAATCTAAAGACGTCGATCAAAGAAAAGGTGCTCGATGACCTACATGGCCTGTATTCGACCATTACAAGCTTACTAGAGGGTCGTCACGATATGAAGATACAGGTGGAGAAGATGAGAGCCCGGCATTGCGAGGAGATACTTCAGTGTGAAAGAGACTATAACAGAAGAGTAGAAGAGCTGAGGGAAAGTAAAGATAGAGAAGAAGGACCTACACCCAGCGAAGTTATGACTGAGTTGGTAGCGTTGCGCCAGATGCTTGCGGCGAGTACCGCCGAAAGCCGCAAACGGGACCCTGGGCCAACTGGTCCCAGCCCAAAGGAAATCATGGGGGAAATAAAGGCCCTACGGCAACTTGTGGTGATGGAGAGCCGCAAGAATCAGGAGCATCCAGCCCAAGCAAGCCCAGATTCTGCACAACTCCAGGTAGAAATTCGGCAGCTCGGCGCGACGCTGTCCACCACCAAGGCGCAGCTGGAGAAGATCGTAGCGGATACAGATGGTTCACCAAAACTTTCTTACGCTGAAATGGCACGGAGGCCTGTATCCCAGTCGCCACGCCACACCCTTATCGTGTCCTCGCAAGACCCGCAAGACACCAGCGCAGTGGTCTTGGACAAGATAAGAGGTGCGGTAGACGCAAGGTCTACAGGTATCCGTGTCGACAGCGTAAGGAAGGCCCGGGATCAAAAAATTGTATTGAGCTGTAGGACTCCCGAGGACATTAGAAACATACAGACACGTATAAAGTCAACAGCTGTGGGACTCACCGTGGTCGAAGCGCAGGCCAAGGATCCACTGGTGGTCATCCGGGACGTCCTCTCGTACAACACCGACGAGGATATCATTGGCTCACTAAAGAGCCAAAACCCAAACATCTTTAAAGATATCCTCGACTCTGAAAACAGGGTGTCGGTGAAGTACAGGAGGAGGGCCCGGAACCGCATGGAGTCCCATATAGTACTGCAGGTCTCCACAAAGCTATGGCAGAGGCTCACGTCGGCGGGCGAGGTCCACATAGACCTCCAGCGGCGTCCAGTTTACGACCAGAGTCCACTGATTCAGTGCACAAGATGCCTAGGCTTCGGCCACGGGCGAAAATTGTGCAAAGAATCAGTGGACAAATGCAGTCACTGCGGAGAGCCACACCTCCGAAAGGACTGCCCCACTTGGACAACTGGAGGCCCGCCGACGTGCACAAACTGCAAAGCGGCCAAAACAGAGCGGAGCGACCACGGTGCGTTCAACATCGACTGCCCCATACGTCGTCGCTGGGACTCCATCGCGAGATCCAGCGTGGCGTACCACTGAAGACTTAATAAAAAAAAAAAAACCTGCAAAACAAAACCATTTAACTGTAAAATAAACAATAAAACACAAAATGCTAGATTAAAACATTATTATAAAATTAACAGGAAAACTTAAAAATAATTAAATAGATATACATAAAACTATAAAACATTAGGAAATAACAAAACAATAAATAAAACATACGAATATAAAAACATTAATACAAAAACATTATATAAAACAAACATATATAAAAAGACAATAACAAAAACAATCAATATCAACACATAAAAACAACGAAATGATAATAATTCGCATAACAAAATATGTAAAAAATGGAAATTAAAACTTCGTATACAAACTATGAATAATATATATTTGATAATATATAAATTTTCATAGGCAAAAATGGAAATAGAATTGGAGAATGACAGTCATAGCAATAAAACAAACTTTCCCGAGATGTAAAATGGGAAAGAAATACTAAACTAACAAATAAGATTGAAATAGCAAGAATAAATTATAAAATAAGAAAGATAAAAAGTATAACATTTAAGATTAAAGAAATTAGTATGTTAAAATTGTTAGAAATATTATATAAAAAGTAAGATAAAAATAAAAGAAATTTATAGAATAGTAATGAGTTATAAAAATAAGCAAGATATAAACGGAAAATAAGAATAAAAGAAAGATAAAATATAATTGAGATAGTAAGTAGGATTAAAGTAATAAACAAAATTACAATTAAGTTACATAATATATTATTATAGTATATTATAGAAGATTTAGATAGTTATAAAGATTAAATGAAAAGCAAGATAAAAATAGAGAGTAAGATTAGAATAATAAGCAAGATAAAAAAGAAAACAAAAATAAAAAATTAAAATATACGAAAAAATTAACATAAAAATAAAAGTAGCAAGTAAATTCAGTAAGTAAGATTAGAATAATAAGTAAGATACAAAAGTATATAAAGATAAGATTAGTATGTAAGATTAAATTAATAAACATGATTACAATAAAGTAAGATAAACAACAGTAAAAAGGAAACGGTAAAGTAAGATAAAATTACTGAGTAAGATTAAATAAATAAGTAAAAATAAATAGAAAGATAAAAATTAGTAATTAAGATAGGATTAATTAGTAAAAAGTAAGATTAAAATTAAAAACAAGATAACAGAAGAGTAAGATAAACAGTAAATAGATAAACAGAAAAATAAGATAGAAATAAAGTACTATGTACGATTAAACATATAAGTATGATTAATACGCAAGATGAAATCAAAAAGTTAATAATTTAGCCCATTGTGGCAAACAGAGCATAAATGTAGCATCCCGAGTATATAAAACTCGGGATGTGAACACATTTATAAATATGTGTGTACGAATAAAAAAGGCTCTGACTTAAGTTAGAGGTGTGAACGTCATAAAAAAAAAAAAAAAAAAAAAAAAAAAACCTAACCTCACTTTTTTTTGGAACCTTATTAACCTAACCACACTATTCGGAACCTAACGTTTTCGAACCTATCTTTTTTTTGTTTACGAACCTAACTTTTTTTTGAAACCTAACCTAACCTAACCTTACCTACCCTAACCTCACTTATGGGAACCTAACATTTTGGAACCTTACTTTTTTTTTTTAAGAACCTACCTTTTTTTTTCTTTCCATACAGGTTCCAAAAAAAAGTGAGGTTCGGTTAGGTTAGGTTAGGTTAGTTTTTTTTTTTTTTTTAATGCCAGTTAAAAGCAGTTTTAAGCAGTTAATAGAGAAAATGCAGAAAATAATAAAAATTAACAAACTAGAATTTTAATTAGAGTAAGAAAATTACACAAAAAGAATAACAAACAAGTTAGTAATATAGCTCATAAGATATAAGAAAACAAGATAATAAGAAAAATATTATAATAACTAAGTTTAAATTACAAAAATTACTTAAAGAACTTACGAAAAACACACCAATAGTCAAAAATACAAACTATAGACAGTGAAATGACAGCAAAGTTGTAAAGTTATAGAAAAATAATAAACATGGCAATAATATAAAGTCAAAAACACAAACCCAAACTTCTCCTTCCAAAGTAACTTAGTAAAAAATAACAAAAAAGATAAAAAAGGACTCTGACCTCCATGTCAGAGGGAAAACCGGCGCCATCGAAAGAAAATAAGAAAAAAAAAACCTAACCTAACCTAACCTAACCTAACCTAACCTAACCGAACCTCACTTATTTTTGGAACCTGTTTGGAAAGAAAAAAAAAGGTAGTCTTAAAAAAAAAAAAAAGTAAGGTTCCAAAATGTTAGGTTCCCAAAAGTGAGGTTAGGGTAGGTTAGGTTAGGTTAGGTTAGGTTGGTAGCGGTGCAAACCGATCCCGCGACCTCATCCAAAGCAGCGCAGAGGAACACCCCAGGGTTTTAGTTGGTATAAGGACTCCAACATAACCTTCTAGCCTCCCCCAGCTAGTTGGTATCCATAAAGGATTTCCCTGGGTCAAAAAAAAAAAAAAAAAAAAAAAAAAAAAAAAGGTTAGGTTAGGTTTCAAAAAAAAGTTAGGTTCGTAAACAAAAAAAAGATAGGTTCCAAAACGTTAGGTTCCGAATAGTGTGGTTAGGTTAATAAGGTTCCAAAAAAAAGTGAGGTTAGGTTAGGTTAGGTTTCAAAATGTTAGGTTCCAAAAAAAAAATGTTAGGTTCGTAAAAAGAGGTAAGGTTCCAAGACGTTAGGTTCCGAATAGTGTGGTTAGGTTAATGAGGTTCCAAAAAAAAGTGAGGTTAGGTTAGGTTAGGTTTCAAAATGTTAGGTTCCAAAAAAAAAATGTTAGGTACCAAAATGTTAGGTTCCGAAAAGTTAGGTTAGGTTTAAAAAAGTTAGCTTCCAAAAAAAAGAGAGGTTACTTAGAAGCTTACTTCTTAAAACCTAACCTAACTTTTCGGAACTTTACATTTTAGTACCTAACATTTTTTTTTTACGAACCTAAACATTTTTTTTTCTCTTGGAACCTAACTTTTTATTTTTCGATACCTAACTTCACCTAACCTCTCTTTTTTTTTGGAAGCCAACTTTTTTAAAACTATCGCGGTCAACATTTCGGGGCAGCCCCGATGACAATTAACCCTAAACAACCGCTAGAAATACCAAAATCGCTACTTGATATTTTTCCCCATACAAAATGGAGTCTGAATTCACTTCAGTAAACGGAATCGGGAGGGTGGGCGGGCGATTTTTTGATTTTCTGTGTGCTAATTCGTTCTTTTATGTTACAGGTGCTCGCTGGTGGGCTGCAGGCAGCGTTTTGGGTGCGGCAGAAGAAGAATTCTACTCACAGAAAGTTTTAAGAATTTTAAATTACAAAAAATGATTTACTAATTATTAAAAAAAAATTTAAAAGAGAACAAAAACAAAAAAAAAACAACTTCTAACCTCACTTTTCGAAACATAACTTAATCTAACCTCACTTTTCGGTACCTACAATTTGGAACCTAAATTTTTTTTTCTCTTGGAACCTAACTTTTTATTTTTCGATACCTAACTTCACCTAACCTCTCTTTTTTTTTGGAAGCTAACTTTTTTAAAACTAACCTAACTTTTCGGAACCTAACATTTTGGTACCTAACATTTTTTTTTTACGAACCTAACATTTTTTTTTTGGAACCTTACATTTTGAAACCTAACCTAACCTAACCTCACTTTTTTTTGGAACCTTATTAACCTAACCACACTATTCGGAACCTAACGTTTTCGAACCTATCTTTTTTTTGTTTACGAACCTAACTTTTTTTTGAAACCTAACCTAACCTAACCTTACCTACCCTAACCTCACTTATGGGAACCTAACATTTTGGAACCTTACTTTTTTTTTTTAAGAACCTACCTTTTTTTTTCTTTCCATACAGGTTCCAAAAAAAAGTGAGGTTCGGTTAGGTTAGGTTAGGTTAGTTTTTTTTTTTTTTTTAATGCCAGTTAAAAGCAGTTTTAAGCAGTTAATAGAGAAAATGCAGAAAATAATAAAAATTAACAAACTAGAATTTTAATTAGAGTAAGAAAATTACACAAAAAGAATAACAAACAAGTTAGTAATATAGCTCATAAGATATAAGAAAACAAGATAATAAGAAAAATATTATAATAACTAAGTTTAAATTACAAAAATTACTTAAAGAACTTACGAAAAACACACCAATAGTCAAAAATACAAACTATAGACAGTGAAATGACAGCAAAGTTGTAAAGTTATAGAAAAATAATAAACATGGCAATAATATAAAGTCAAAAACACAAACCCAAACTTCTCCTTCCAAAGTAACTTAGTAAAAAATAACAAAAAAGATAAAAAAGGACTCTGACCTCCATGTCAGAGGGAAAACCGGCGCCATCGAAAGAAAAAAAGAAAAAAAAAACCTAACCTAACCTAACCTAACCTAACCTAACCTAACCGAACCTCACTTATTTTTGGAACCTGTTTGGAAAGAAAAAAAAAGGTAGTCTTAAAAAAAAAAAAAAGTAAGGTTCCAAAATGTTAGGTTCCCAAAAGTGAGGTTAGGGTAGGTTAGGTTAGGTTAGGTTAGGTTTCAAAAAAAAGTTAGGTTCGTAAACAAAAAAAAGATAGGTTCCAAAACGTTAGGTTCCGAATAGTGTGGTTAGGTTAATAAGGTTCCAAAAAAAAGTGAGGTTAGGTTAGGTTAGGTTTCAAAATGTTAGGTTCCAAAAAAAAAATGTTAGGTTCGTAAAAAGAGGTAAGGTTCCAAGACGTTAGGTTCCGAATAGTGTGGTTAGGTTAATGAGGTTCCAAAAAAAAGTGAGGTTAGGTTAGATTAGGTTTCAAAATGTTAGGTTCCAAAAAAAAAATGTTAGGTACCAAAATGTTAGGTTCCGAAAAGTTAGGTTAGGTTTAAAAAAGTTAGCTTCCAAAAAAAAGAGAGGTTACTTAGAAGCTTACTTCTTAAAACCTAACCTAACTTTTCGGAACTTTACATTTTAGTACCTAACATTTTTTTTTTACGAACCTAAACATTTTTTTTTCTCTTGGAACCTAACTTTTTATTTTTCGATACCTAACTTCACCTAACCTCTCTTTTTTTTTGGAAGCCAACTTTTTTAAAACTATCGCGGTCAACATTTCGGGGCAGCCCCGATGACAATTAACCCTAAACAACCGCTAGAAATACCAAAATCGCTACTTGATATTTTTCCCCATACAAAATGGAGTCTGAATTCACTTCAGTAAACGGAATCGGGAGGGTGGGCGGGCGATTTTTTGATTTTCTGTGTGCTAATTCGTTCTTTTATGTTACAGGTGCTCGCTGGTGGGCTGCAGGCAGCGTTTTGGGTGCGGCAGAAGAAGAATTCTACTCACAGAAAGTTTTAAGAATTTTAAATTACAAAAAATGATTTACTAATTATTAAAAAAAAATTTAAAAGAGAACCTAACCTAACCTTACCTACCCTAACCTCACTTATGGGAACCTAACATTTTGGAACCTTACTTTTTTTTTTTAAGAACCTACCTTTTTTTTTCTTTCCATACAGGTTCCAAAAAAAAGTGAGGTTCGGTTAGGTTAGGTTAGGTTAGTTTTTTTTTTTTTTTTAATGCCAGTTAAAAGCAGTTTTAAGCAGTTAATAGAGAAAATGCAGAAAATAATAAAAATTAACAAACTAGAATTTTAATTAGAGTAAGAAAATTACACAAAAAGAATAACAAACAAGTTAGTAATATAGCTCATAAGATATAAGAAAACAAGATAATAAGAAAAATATTATAATAACTAAGTTTAAATTACAAAAATTACTTAAAGAACTTACGAAAAACACACCAATAGTCAAAAATACAAACTATAGACAGTGAAATGACAGCAAAGTTGTAAAGTTATAGAAAAATAATAAACATGGCAATAATATAAAGTCAAAAACACAAACCCAAACTTCTCCTTCCAAAGTAACTTAGTAAAAAATAACAAAAAAGATAAAAAAGGACTCTGACCTCCATGTCAGAGGGAAAACCGGCGCCATCGAAAGAAAAAAAGAAAAAAAAAACCTAACCTAACCTAACCTAACCTAACCTAACCTAACCGAACCTCACTTATTTTTGGAACCTGTTTGGAAAGAAAAAAAAAGGTAGTCTTAAAAAAAAAAAAAAGTAAGGTTCCAAAATGTTAGGTTCCCAAAAGTGAGGTTAGGGTAGGTTAGGTTAGGTTAGGTTAGGTTTCAAAAAAAAGTTAGGTTCGTAAACAAAAAAAAGATAGGTTCCAAAACGTTAGGTTCCGAATAGTGTGGTTAGGTTAATAAGGTTCCAAAAAAAAGTGAGGTTAGGTTAGGTTAGGTTTCAAAATGTTAGGTTCCAAAAAAAAAATGTTAGGTTCGTAAAAAGAGGTAAGGTTCCAAGACGTTAGGTTCCGAATAGTGTGGTTAGGTTAATGAGGTTCCAAAAAAAAGTGAGGTTAGGTTAGATTAGGTTTCAAAATGTTAGGTTCCAAAAAAAAAATGTTAGGTACCAAAATGTTAGGTTCCGAAAAGTTAGGTTAGGTTTAAAAAAGTTAGCTTCCAAAAAAAAGAGAGGTTACTTAGAAGCTTACTTCTTAAAACCTAACCTAACTTTTCGGAACTTTACATTTTAGTACCTAACATTTTTTTTTTACGAACCTAAACATTTTTTTTTCTCTTGGAACCTAACTTTTTATTTTTCGATACCTAACTTCACCTAACCTCTCTTTTTTTTTGGAAGCCAACTTTTTTAAAACTATCGCGGTCAACATTTCGGGGCAGCCCCGATGACAATTAACCCTAAACAACCGCTAGAAATACCAAAATCGCTACTTGATATTTTTCCCCATACAAAATGGAGTCTGAATTCACTTCAGTAAACGGAATCGGGAGGGTGGGCGGGCGATTTTTTGATTTTCTGTGTGCTAATTCGTTCTTTTATGTTACAGGTGCTCGCTGGTGGGCTGCAGGCAGCGTTTTGGGTGCGGCAGAAGAAGAATTCTACTCACAGAAAGTTTTAAGAATTTTAAATTACAAAAAATGATTTACTAATTATTAAAAAAAAATTTAAAAGAGAACCTAACCTAACCTTACCTACCCTAACCTCACTTATGGGAACCTAACATTTTGGAACCTTACTTTTTTTTTTTAAGAACCTACCTTTTTTTTTCTTTCCATACAGGTTCCAAAAAAAAGTGAGGTTCGGTTAGGTTAGGTTAGGTTAGTTTTTTTTTTTTTTTTAATGCCAGTTAAAAGCAGTTTTAAGCAGTTAATAGAGAAAATGCAGAAAATAATAAAAATTAACAAACTAGAATTTTAATTAGAGTAAGAAAATTACACAAAAAGAATAACAAACAAGTTAGTAATATAGCTCATAAGATATAAGAAAACAAGATAATAAGAAAAATATTATAATAACTAAGTTTAAATTACAAAAATTACTTAAAGAACTTACGAAAAACACACCAATAGTCAAAAATACAAACTATAGACAGTGAAATGACAGCAAAGTTGTAAAGTTATAGAAAAATAATAAACATGGCAATAATATAAAGTCAAAAACACAAACCCAAACTTCTCCTTCCAAAGTAACTTAGTAAAAAATAACAAAAAAGATAAAAAAGGACTCTGACCTCCATGTCAGAGGGAAAACCGGCGCCATCGAAAGAAAAAAAGAAAAAAAAAACCTAACCTAACCTAACCTAACCTAACCTAACCTAACCGAACCTCACTTATTTTTGGAACCTGTTTGGAAAGAAAAAAAAAGGTAGTCTTAAAAAAAAAAAAAAGTAAGGTTCCAAAATGTTAGGTTCCCAAAAGTGAGGTTAGGGTAGGTTAGGTTAGGTTAGGTTAGGTTTCAAAAAAAAGTTAGGTTCGTAAACAAAAAAAAGATAGGTTCCAAAACGTTAGGTTCCGAATAGTGTGGTTAGGTTAATAAGGTTCCAAAAAAAAGTGAGGTTAGGTTAGGTTAGGTTTCAAAATGTTAGGTTCCAAAAAAAAAATGTTAGGTTCGTAAAAAGAGGTAAGGTTCCAAGACGTTAGGTTCCGAATAGTGTGGTTAGGTTAATGAGGTTCCAAAAAAAAGTGAGGTTAGGTTAGATTAGGTTTCAAAATGTTAGGTTCCAAAAAAAAAATGTTAGGTACCAAAATGTTAGGTTCCGAAAAGTTAGGTTAGGTTTAAAAAAGTTAGCTTCCAAAAAAAAGAGAGGTTACTTAGAAGCTTACTTCTTAAAACCTAACCTAACTTTTCGGAACTTTACATTTTAGTACCTAACATTTTTTTTTTACGAACCTAAACATTTTTTTTTCTCTTGGAACCTAACTTTTTATTTTTCGATACCTAACTTCACCTAACCTCTCTTTTTTTTTGGAAGCCAACTTTTTTAAAACTATCGCGGTCAACATTTCGGGGCAGCCCCGATGACAATTAACCCTAAACAACCGCTAGAAATACCAAAATCGCTACTTGATATTTTTCCCCATACAAAATGGAGTCTGAATTCACTTCAGTAAACGGAATCGGGAGGGTGGGCGGGCGATTTTTTGATTTTCTGTGTGCTAATTCGTTCTTTTATGTTACAGGTGCTCGCTGGTGGGCTGCAGGCAGCGTTTTGGGTGCGGCAGAAGAAGAATTCTACTCACAGAAAGTTTTAAGAATTTTAAATTACAAAAAATGATTTACTAATTATTAAAAAAAAATTTAAAAGAGAACAAAAACAAAAAAAAAACAACTTCCTGGCTCACCCCCGTGTCTATCGCTCCATGATGGATATGGTTCGGGTGAGTCTGGACCATCAGCGCGTACATGTAGATGACTTCTCGCCATTCATTCAATGTCATAAGTGCCTCCAGTTTGGCCACATGCGCTCTAAGTGCAACTCAGCAACTTCGCCGTGCGCGCACTGCGCACAAAACGGCCACAGCATCGACCAATGCCCACTCAGGGAAAAACCTCATTCGGCAAAGTGCATCAATTGCGCCTCTCACAACGAGAAGTTCAAGTCTCGACTAGACACGCGGCACCGTGCCAACTCCTACGATTGTCCAAGACTGCGTACAATGAGGGAGAAAATAGTCAGCCGGGTAGACTATGGGGTCTAAATCATATATTTATTATTTATATTTATGTATATGTATATCCTCCTAAATATTATATAATAACTCATTCACTATTTATAATTAGTAACTTACAATATTAAAATTAGTGGAAAGACTAGGATCTTAAGATCCTATGTCAGAGTACACTTTCAAAACCTAGTACTTATTAAAATTACATCAGACTAAACTTCTTCTGTATTAGCGCCTTATTAACTTTTACATTTTCATTTTTAACTTTTATGGTTTTACATTTTTATTCTCATTATATTTATTCACACCAATTCCAAGTACTTAAAATGTAAGGGGAAATTGTATCAAATCGCAAGTTCCGCTATCGCGTACTGCAATTGAAAATCCGATTTAGTTGATCTTGTATCAAATAGCAAGTTCTACTAAACGGATTAAAATGTATCTTTATTTTATCGTATATTATTCTGATTTACTATATTTATTATTGCATGTGCTTAAATTGTAAGCAGAACCTGCATCAAATCGCAGGTTCTGCCATCGCGTACTGCAATAAAATATCTGTTTTAGCTGGATCTTGTATCAAATAGCAAAATCCACTAAACGATATCATCTATTATAACTAAGTATAACTATATTATATTATATATTTTATTCATTTGAAAAGGTTCTTAATTTGTTAGCGGAACTTGTATCCGATCGCAAGTTCTGCTTTCGTGAATGGCAAATGTTTATAATCCCTAATGGAAAATGCTTATATATTTGATTGTTTTATATATTTAAAATTTCTGTTTAAATTGCTAGTACTTAAATTGTTGGAAGAACTAGTATCCATTCGCAAGTTCTTCCTTCGTGTACTGCAATAACATTGCATAATTCCAATGCGAAACAAAATTAATAACTGCATATTAAATTCAAATTGTGAAACATATAAAATAAAAAAAAAAAAAAAAAAAAAAAAAAAAAAAAACCTAACCTAACCTAACCTAACCTAACCTAACCTAACCTAACCTAACCTAACCTAACCTAACCTAACCTAACCTAACCTAACCTAACCTTTTTTTTTTTTTTTTTTTGTTTACATGGGGAAAATGCTTTTACGCATACCCACCCGCTGGGGGAGCGGATGGGTTATGTCGGACTCGGCCCACTGGTGCCCATACCGACTAAAAACCCCACGATGTTCCTCCGTCGTCGACTAGTGACAGGGGGCACGGGACCGCTTGCGCATTCTCCGCAGCCCCTGTCGACGCCGCTGTCCGCTTGTAAAGAGCGGACCCGCCTCGGTGTGAAGCTGTAAAATGGCTTCTCTACCTCGTGTGATGCTCCGGAACATATGGGAGCATCTACACCTCGTGAGGACCTATCCCTAGTGTGGGACGCCGGGTACCCCCGCACCCGACGCCCCAGGTCCTCCAAGCGAAGACGGGGTGCGGGCTCGATTAGCCCGCCTCCGTGTCCGCGCTCTCCGGAGCGGGAGAGAGAGGGGGTCCCTCTCTCTCTCCCGCTCGTCTTCCTCCCTCTGCGAGACAATAATCTCACAGAAGGAGGCCACCGCCTCCCATGACGTCTCGTCTTCGACCATCTTCGGAATGATGGTCGACAACGAGAGGTCTGACCCCACAGCTGCGACTAAAGATTGCCGCGGCTCGGCTCCTCCTGGGCATGCCTCCAGCGCGTGCTGGGCTGTGTCCTCCTCACAGCCGCACTGGTGGCAGGCCAGGGAGGCTTCTCTTCGGGCGACGCGACACAAGTATCTCCCGAAACATCCGTGTCCCGAGAGAACCTGCGTCAGCCGAAAGGAAAGCCTCCCGTGTCTCCTCTGAACCCATTCCTCGAGTACGGGCTGGATCGCTACCAAGAAACGTTGGGCGCCAGCCCCCCTCTGTTCAAGCCCTGTGAGTAGTCGCTCCTTCCACTTCACTAGGGCAGAAGCTTTGGCGTTGATGCGCCATTGCGCCACCTCCTGCGGCGCCAGTTGCTCGCTTCTCCAGTAGACCGAGGCCAAGACTTCGGCCTCGAGATCCCATGGAAGCGATCCTGCAAGGGCGCACGCCACCTCGTGAGAGATTGTGCGGTAGCCCCGGCACACTCTCACCGCCATCACCCTTTGGGCTGCGATCAGCAGGGCAGTGGTCTGCCGATCGAGCCTCCCTGCCCATATGGGAGCACCGTACAGGGCCATGGAGCTGACCACCGCTGTATAGAGGCGGCGGCAGCTCCCTCCTCCACCTCCAATGTTTGGAAGAAGGCGACTTAGTGCGCCAGCTGCCCCCACGATTTTCGGGGACAGCTGCCGCACATGCGCCTTGAACTGCCATCTGCTGTCCAGTACAACGCCGAGGTACTTCAGCGTCGACCGGACAGGGATGGAAATCCCACCAACCACTATGGTGGTGCCTGCAGGTGGCGCTCGTCTCGGGCCATGAAAGCAAATAGCCTCGGACTTGTGGAGCGCCACCTCCAGACCCAGCATACGGATCCTGGATACGGTCGTTGCTACTGCGGCCGTCGCCAGGATCTTCGCCTCCCTATAGTTGTCCCCCCGCGCGGTAACCAACGTATCGTCGGCATAACAAATGACGCCGACGTTAGGAAGGTTAGCGCACCGGAGGACCCAATCATACCCAATGTTCCACAGGAGTGGCCCAAGGGCAGACCCCTGCGGAACACCGCGCGTCATGGGATTACGTCCCTCTCCATCGATCGTCGGGAAGACTACCTCTCTGTCAGAGAGATAATCCCCGACGAGCCTTCGGAGGTATTGGGGCACCCTATGGTACTCCAATCCTCCGATGATAGTACTCCAGGGCAACGTGTTGAAGGCATTTGCAATGTCTAACGAGACAGCCAACAACACGCCCCCATTCGAGCACGCCTCCTCCGAGAGGTCTCGGACGTGGGCCATCGCACCTATCGTCGATCGACCCCTCCTAAACCCGAATTGAACGGGAGCCAGGTCAGGCCCCATTGTCTCAAGGTGCTTGATGAGGCGGGCAGCGACCACACGCTCCAGTAGCTTGCCAGCCTCATCAAGCAGCACAATCGGGCGATAACCCGATGGTTCTTCCGCGGGGCGACCCTCCTTTCTGAGGAGGACCAGTTTACCTCTTTTCCATCTTTTTGGAAATCTTCCCTCTCTGAGGCACCGGTTAAAAAGGGCCATCAGGGCGGGTCCAAGGTGCTCCAAGGAGAGGGCCCACGCACGGCCTGGTATGCCATCTGGCCCGGGCGCTGTGGTTTTGGCCCTCATCCTGAGCACTGCTGCACCCAACTCGCCCTCGGAAATAGGAGCAGGCTCCTCCTCCTCATTCCCATCAAGTGCGTCAGGGGACGGGCCTTCTGCGGTGGGAGGCGTGAAATCAGTCCCCGGAGCTCCAGGGAACAAGCCTTCAACTACCCTCTGTAGCACTGCCGACGGAAGCAACGCAGTAGTTGGGGGCGCCCATGGGCGAAGTTTTTGTCTCGCCCATTTATACGGGCGGCCCCATGGGTCACGTTCCAGCCCCGAAAGCAACTGCTCCCAAGCCTGTCTCTTGGCCTCGTCTATTGCGACTCGAAGGGCCCTGGAAGCCTCCCTGTAGGCGGCATACAGTGTCTGGGCTATTCCGGGCTCCTGTCGCCTTCGCCTTCGATAGCGCTGACATCTGCGGCGTTTCTCGACACAATGCCGGCGGAGTTCGGCAATTTCCTCCGACCACCAGTAGACTTGGCGTCTGGGCTGTGAGGCTCGCGCACGTGGCATAGCCGCATCACACACGCGCGTAAGCGCCCCACACAGTCCATCCGCCATCTCATTTACGTCTACCGGCTCCGGCTCCAAGGCAGTGCCACTCCACGCCTCGACAATGGCCGCCTCCTTCAGCGCTTCAACGTTGAGGCGCTTTAGGGCCCATCGCGGCCCTATCTCGTGCGGCTCCTCCCTCACCGCATCTGCCAGTGACGAAGAGACGCTGAACCGGATGTACCGGTGGTCCGAGAGAGTCTCCTCGTTGACCAGTACCTGCCAGTCGTGTATGCGACAGGCAAGGTCTGGGGTGGCGAATGTCAAGTCGACTATCGAGCCCCCCCACTGACGGACGCAGGTGTTCTCAGACCCACGATTTAAGAGGCAGACACCAACCTCCGCCATCCACTCCACCACAGTCTCCCCTCTTGGATCCGTCGTCGGGGACCCCCACGCCACTGATTTGGCGTTGAAGTCCCCGAGGACGAGCACCGGGAGCGGGCGGGTCTGACCAATTAAGGTCCCCACCTCGCTCAGGAGAGTCTCTAGCTCGTGACGGGGTCTATTACCAGAGTGGTAAATCCCCACAACCATCACTCTGCCCACCATGGCAGCAACGAACCCCTTGCCCCGCGATCTGAATTCAAGGGGGGGGGATCGGACCGGCGATTGAGTAGTGATTGCTACCAAGCCGTCCAGATCTCCCACCCAGTCAGGTCTAGGCGGGATTGTGTACGGCTCGGCAATCACTCCTACATGGATCGACCGCTCCGCTAGGCACTGCAGGAGAAGATCCTGAGCACGAGCGGAGTGGTTAATATTCGCCTGGAGGAAAGCTAGGGCCATAACTAACTAACTTTCCTCCATGCGATCCGCCTGCCCTGTATCAGGGGGAGGTGGCTGCGACTGAGCCTTAGCTCCAGCTGCAGCAGCCTTCCGCTTGGCCCCTGTCTTTGACGGGGGCTTGGCACATGCCTTGCCCCCGGAGAGGTGGTCTGCTACTTTCCCCGCTGCTGCACAGAGGGAGCAGTGGGGAGCGGCAGAGCATTCTCGGGCCGTATGGCCCTTTTTACCGCAGCGGTAAC
Organism: Cosmorhoe ocellata; assembly: GCA_963675405.1. Lineage (NCBI taxonomy): Eukaryota > Metazoa > Arthropoda > Insecta > Lepidoptera > Geometridae > Cosmorhoe > Cosmorhoe ocellata. The sequence continues at coordinate 135,947 of CAVLYT010000007.1, forward strand.
ACTCTTCGCTGCGGTCAACTTCAGCCTGGCATTGGGCCCCAATGTGACCCTGTGCGAGGCATCTGTAGCAGCGCCGAGGTCTGGCATCAAGGATGCGAACCTGCGTGGCTACCCATCCAACAAGGACGCGTCCCTTGCCGGCGATCTTCTTCGCGACTGCTATGGGGCAGCGCACGAACGATGTGCCCATCCCTCCTGGGCCCCTGCGAATGGCGCCGACCGCTATCACAGACGCCTCGCATTCACCCGCCTTCGCTAGGGCTTCCGCCAGCTCCTCCGGCACGACTGAGTCGTCCAGACCGCTGACCCTTAGATCAGCGGTGGCAGTTGGTCTAGAGATGCGCACCTCCTGTTCCCCCTCGAAGATCTCCCTGAGCTTTCCGGCAAGAACATCCGCTTTATCGGTGTTGTCCGCGCCGGAAACCTCCAGGATTCTTGCTCCAGTGGCCGCCGTTCTGATTCTGAGGGGTGGCACTCCCAGCTCGTCCAGCTTTATGCGCCCCTTGGCTACCTCTAGTACTTTGGCATAATTTATGCCTTTCTCCGCTGCCCCCGACTGTAGTGTGATAACTACTGCTGCTGTGCGGGGGGGTCGGAGTTTGGCCTTCCTCCTCTTACGCTTGGGCGGCGTCTTTGGCGCTGCCTGCGGCCTGTGCGGGGCCCGACCTGAAGGTGCGGACCTTTCCCTTTCCTTTGGAGGCGGTCCCGCCTTTGGCGGTGCTGCAGTCCTCTCCTCCCTCCTGCGTGCCTGGCCCCGTCTCGTCACGGTAGTCCACTCCTCTGAGGGAGGGACTACATTGGGAGCCAGAGTTTGGCTTGGAGGTGTTGCCAAAGTCACAGGGGCGCTTCTCCCGCCCTTCGGTAGTGCCCGCTTTTCGGCCGTCTGAGCCTTCGCCGGTGCTCTAGTTGGCGCTACAGCTCCTCGGCTGACGCTCTCCGCAGGGCGGACCTCAGCCTCCCTTCGCCGATCTGCGGCCAGAGGGGGTCTGTGGGTTCTCTCTGGCAGAAGCCTCTCCTCCAGGCCCTCGAAGCGGGCGCTAATCATGGTGCCCACTTGCACCATGATCTGCCGCACTACGTCCTCCGTGGAGGGGGCTTGGGCCGAGGTCGGAGTCGGCACCGGGTTCGGCGCCGGTCGGACAGCGGACGCCCTCATCTCAGCTAACTCGCGTCGGAGTTCGTTGACATCCGACGCGAGTTGTTTATTGGCCCTTACTAATAGGGCCATCTCCTCCGTCATTGTGCGGGCACGTGTCTCTTCAAATGAGGCCTTTATCGTGGCCGCAGCCTCCTTCAGGGACCTGATGGAGGTGCCCTTCAAGTTCCTGGACTTGGTGGCCACAGATATAATTGTGTCCACCGAGCCCAGGAGCATCGTCTCCAACTGGGCGGCGTCACAGCCGCTCACCTGAGGTGGAGCAGCCACAGCCGCAGGTTTTTTCCGGTATAAGGCGGCGGGTGTAGTTGCCGCCTTATGCTCCTCCGCTAGCGCCTGTTCCTGAGCTCGATGCAGATCGGCCCTAGCTCCCGCTAGTTCTGCATGAGCCCTGGAAGGGCTTCCTTTCCCATGCCGTGAGGGGGTGTGCTCCTCGACCCCGCTCTTCCGGCGTTTCCTCATCTGGTGCATAACACCACCGCGAGACGATACCGTGTCCCACGTTCTCGCGTCCGAGTCTGAGTCCGACGAAGCCGGAAGCAGACTCTCCGTGGCCTGCAGGGCCATCTCCTCATCCCCGATGGGAGTGGAGGAGGCATCAGAGGCCTCACCTTCTCTCCCATCCATTTTTGCCGGTGTGGCGCAGAGAGTGCGCTCCAGCACGACACGGGCCTCCCGTAAGATATACGGGGACACGCGTCTCTCCTTCCGACTTCCTGGGAAGTCGTCGATGCGCGAGCCCCGATCGGAGCCCGCAAGGCGATGGTTGCCCCCCCCAGAATACGAGGGGCAGAGTGCCGAAGCACTGCGGGATTCTCCAGCCTCAGAGAGGCTGGTACCCGCCTGGGGTAAACTATTTCCAGTCGCCATTGTGTTTCATGTTGTTTTCCTTTTTAATTAACCAGAGGTGAGGTCCTCTGGAGCGCCCTAGGGACCGGGTTCCCCCCGGCCATGCATCCTATTGGCGGGCGCCAGAACCGTAGGATTCGGAGACGCATAATGCCCGACGGGGTGGCCGAGTTGACCCTCCCCGCCGCGCCGCAAGCCTTGCAGGCCTGCCATCCCACGACCACAAGGGTCCGCTGCGACATCGGGTGCCGCACCTCCGCCTCGGTTGCCCGACGGGGTGGCCGAGTTGACCCTCCCCGCCGCGCTCCTCCTCGGTTGCCCGACGGGGTGGCCGAGTTGACCCTCCCCGCCGCGCTGTGATTTGGTCCGCGCCGGTATACCGGTAGCCCCCATATCTGGGGGCCGTTCCCCTATCCGCCACCTGGGGACGCGCCACGTCGGGGTTCACTTCCCCGCCCACTAGGAGATCCTAGCAGGTCCGTGGAACCTAACCTAACCTAACCTAACCTAACCTAACCTAACATTTTGGTACCTAACATTTTTTTTTTGGAACCTAACATTTTGAAACCTAACCTAACCTAACCTCACTTTTTTTTGGAACCTCATTAACCTAACCACACTATTCGGAACCTAACGTCTTGGAACCTTACCTCTTTTTACGAACCTAACATTTTTTTTTTGGAACCTAACATTTTGAAACCTAACCTAACCTAACCTCACTTTTTTTTGGAACCTTATTAACCTAACCACACTATTCGGAACCTAACGTTTTCGAACCTATCTTTTTTTTGTTTACGAACCTAACTTTTTTTTGAAACCTAACCTAACCTAACCTTACCTACCCTAACCTCACTTATGGGAACCTAACATTTTGGAACCTTACTTTTTTTTTTTAAGAACCTACCTTTTTTTTTCTTTCCATACAGGTTCCAAAAAAAAGTGAGGTTCGGTTAGGTTAGGTTAGGTTAGTTTTTTTTTTTTTTTTAATGCCAGTTAAAAGCAGTTTTAAGCAGTTAATAGAGAAAATGCAGAAAATAATAAAAATTAACAAACTAGAATTTTAATTAGAGTAAGAAAATTACACAAAAAGAATAACAAACAAGTTAGTAATATAGCTCATAAGATATAAGAAAACAAGATAATAAGAAAAATATTATAATAACTAAGTTTAAATTACAAAAATTACTTAAAGAACTTACGAAAAACACACCAATAGTCAAAAATACAAACTATAGACAGTGAAATGACAGCAAAGTTGTAAAGTTATAGAAAAATAATAAACATGGCAATAATATAAAGTCAAAAACACAAACCCAAACTTCTCCTTCCAAAGTAACTTAGTAAAAAATAACAAAAAAGATAAAAAAGGACTCTGACCTCCATGTCAGAGGGAAAACCGGCGCCATCGAAAGAAAATAAGAAAAAAAAAACCTAACCTAACCTAACCTAACCTAACCTAACCTAACCGAACCTCACTTATTTTTGGAACCTGTTTGGAAAGAAAAAAAAAGGTAGTCTTAAAAAAAAAAAAAGTAAGGTTCCAAAATGTTAGGTTCCCAAAAGTGAGGTTAGGGTAGGTTAGGTTAGGTTAGGTTAGGTTTCAAAAAAAAGTTAGGTTCGTAAACAAAAAAAAGATAGGTTCCAAAACGTTAGGTTCCGAATAGTGTGGTTAGGTTAATAAGGTTCCAAAAAAAAGTGAGGTTAGGTTAGGTTAGGTTTCAAAATGTTAGGTTCCAAAAAAAAAATGTTAGGTTCGTAAAAAGAGGTAAGGTTCCAAGACGTTAGGTTCCGAATAGTGTGGTTAGGTTAATGAGGTTCCAAAAAAAAGTGAGGTTAGGTTAGGTTAGGTTTCAAAATGTTAGGTTCCAAAAAAAAAATGTTAGGTACCAAAATGTTAGGTTCCGAAAAGTTAGGTTAGGTTTAAAAAAGTTAGCTTCCAAAAAAAAGAGAGGTTACTTAGAAGCTTACTTCTTAAAACCTAACCTAACTTTTCGGAACTTTACATTTTAGTACCTAACATTTTTTTTTTACGAACCTAAACATTTTTTTTTCTCTTGGAACCTAACTTTTTATTTTTCGATACCTAACTTCACCTAACCTCTCTTTTTTTTTGGAAGCCAACTTTTTTAAAACTATCGCGGTCAACATTTCGGGGCAGCCCCGATGACAATTAACCCTAAACAACCGCTAGAAATACCAAAATCGCTACTTGATATTTTTCCCCATACAAAATGGAGTCTGAATTCACTTCAGTAAACGGAATCGGGAGGGTGGGCGGGCGATTTTTTGATTTTCTGTGTGCTAATTCGTTCTTTTATGTTACAGGTGCTCGCTGGTGGGCTGCAGGCAGCGTTTTGGGTGCGGCAGAAGAAGAATTCTACTCACAGAAAGTTTTAAGAATTTTAAATTACAAAAAATGATTTACTAATTATTAAAAAAAAATTTAAAAGAGAACAAAAACAAAAAAAAAACAACTTCTAACCTCACTTTTCGAAACATAACTTAATCTAACCTCACTTTTCGGTACCTACAATTTGGAACCTAAATTTTTTTTTCTCTTGGAACCTAACTTTTTATTTTTCGATACCTAACTTCACCTAACCTCTCTTTTTTTTTGGAAGCTAACTTTTTTAAAACTAACCTAACTTTTCGGAACCTAACATTTTGGTACCTAACATTTTTTTTTTACGAACCTAACATTTTTTTTTTGGAACCTTACATTTTGAAACCTAACCTAACCTAACCTCACTTTTTTTTGGAACCTTATTAACCTAACCACACTATTCGGAACCTAACGTTTTCGAACCTATCTTTTTTTTGTTTACGAACCTAACTTTTTTTTGAAACCTAACCTAACCTAACCTTACCTACCCTAACCTCACTTATGGGAACCTAACATTTTGGAACCTTACTTTTTTTTTTTAAGAACCTACCTTTTTTTTTCTTTCCATACAGGTTCCAAAAAAAAGTGAGGTTCGGTTAGGTTAGGTTAGGTTAGTTTTTTTTTTTTTTTTAATGCCAGTTAAAAGCAGTTTTAAGCAGTTAATAGAGAAAATGCAGAAAATAATAAAAATTAACAAACTAGAATTTTAATTAGAGTAAGAAAATTACACAAAAAGAATAACAAACAAGTTAGTAATATAGCTCATAAGATATAAGAAAACAAGATAATAAGAAAAATATTATAATAACTAAGTTTAAATTACAAAAATTACTTAAAGAACTTACGAAAAACACACCAATAGTCAAAAATACAAACTATAGACAGTGAAATGACAGCAAAGTTGTAAAGTTATAGAAAAATAATAAACATGGCAATAATATAAAGTCAAAAACACAAACCCAAACTTCTCCTTCCAAAGTAACTTAGTAAAAAATAACAAAAAAGATAAAAAAGGACTCTGACCTCCATGTCAGAGGGAAAACCGGCGCCATCGAAAGAAAAAAAGAAAAAAAAAACCTAACCTAACCTAACCTAACCTAACCTAACCTAACCGAACCTCACTTATTTTTGGAACCTGTTTGGAAAGAAAAAAAAAGGTAGTCTTAAAAAAAAAAAAAAGTAAGGTTCCAAAATGTTAGGTTCCCAAAAGTGAGGTTAGGGTAGGTTAGGTTAGGTTAGGTTAGGTTTCAAAAAAAAGTTAGGTTCGTAAACAAAAAAAAGATAGGTTCCAAAACGTTAGGTTCCGAATAGTGTGGTTAGGTTAATAAGGTTC
>CAVLYT010000008.1:0-23340 GCA_963675405.1 Cosmorhoe ocellata
TCATAAAAAATTTTCTATCGTGTGGATTCTTCCTCTGCTGCACCTAAAACGCTGCCCTTCAGCACCCCTGCAAGCACCTGTAACAAAAAGGGAACAATTAGCACATAGAAAATCAAAAGATTGCCTTAACAGTTTTCAAAAAGTCTTCATACCTGATCGGTATTTCCCCATACAATATTGAAATTACATATTAAATTTTTCAAAGTAACACTTTTAGTGGACCAAGATTGTACCTACTGTGTCGCAAACGCTGAAAAACTACTAGCGAGACCCACCGGTCACTTATTTTTCACAGTTTTGTGCATTTTGGACCCTAACTTAGAGATTTTCTAAAGTTTTGACACTAAATAAATTCATAAAAAATTTTCTATCGTGTGGATTCTTCCTCTGCTGCACCTAAAACGCTGCCCTTCAGCACCCCTGCAAGCACCTGTAACAAAAAGGGAACAATTAGCACATAGAAAATCAAAAGATTGCCTTAACAGTTTTCAAAAAGTCTTCATACCTGATCGGTATTTCCCCATACAATATTGAAATTACATATTAAATTTTTCAAAGTAACACTTTTAGTGGACCAAGATTGTACCTACTGTGTCGCAAACGCTGAAAAACTACTAGCGAGACCCACCGGTCACTTATTTTTCACAGTTTTGTGCATTTTGGACCCTAACTTAGAGATTTTCTAAAGTTTTGACACTAAATAAATTCATAAAAAATTTTCTATCGTGTGGATTCTTCCTCTGCTGCACCTAAAACGCTGCCCTTCAGCACCCCTGCAAGCACCTGTAACAAAAAGGGAACAATTAGCACATAGAAAATCAAAAGATTGCCTTAACAGTTTTCAAAAAGTCTTCATACCTGATCGGTATTTCCCCATACAATATTGAAATTACATATTAAATTTTTCAAAGTAACACTTTTAGTGGACCAAGATTGTACCTACTGTGTCGCAAACGCTGAAAAACTACTAGCGAGACCCACCGGTCACTTATTTTTCACAGTTTTGTGCATTTTGGACCCTAACTTAGAGATTTTCTAAAGTTTTGACACTAAATAAATTCATAAAAAATTTTCTATCGTGTGGATTCTTCCTCTGCTGCACCTAAAACGCTGCCCTTCAGCACCCCTGCAAGCACCTGTAACAAAAAGGGAACAATTAGCACATAGAAAATCAAAAGATTGCCTTAACAGTTTTCAAAAAGTCTTCATACCTGATCGGTATTTCCCCATACAATATTGAAATTACATATTAAATTTTTCAAAGTAACACTTTTAGTGGACCAAGATTGTACCTACTGTGTCGCAAACGCTGAAAAACTACTAGCGAGACCCACCGGTCACTTATTTTTCACAGTTTTGTGCATTTTGGACCCTAACTTAGAGATTTTCTAAAGTTTTGACACTAAATAAATTCATAAAAAATTTTCTATCGTGTGGATTCTTCCTCTGCTGCACCTAAAACGCTGCCCTTCAGCACCCCTGCAAGCACCTGTAACAAAAAGGGAACAATTAGCACATAGAAAATCAAAAGATTGCCTTAACAGTTTTCAAAAAGTCTTCATACCTGATCGGTATTTCCCCATACAATATTGAAATTACATATTAAATTTTTCAAAGTAACACTTTTAGTGGACCAAGATTGTACCTACTGTGTCGCAAACGCTGAAAAACTACTAGCGAGACCCACCGGTCACTTATTTTTCACAGTTTTGTGCATTTTGGACCCTAACTTAGAGATTTTCTAAAGTTTTGACACTAAATAAATTCATAAAAAATTTTCTATCGTGTGGATTCTTCCTCTGCTGCACCTAAAACGCTGCCCTTCAGCACCCCTGCAAGCACCTGTAACAAAAAGGGAACAATTAGCACATAGAAAATCAAAAGATTGCCTTAACAGTTTTCAAAAAGTCTTCATACCTGATCGGTATTTCCCCATACAATATTGAAATTACATATTAAATTTTTCAAAGTAACACTTTTAGTGGACCAAGATTGTACCTACTGTGTCGCAAACGCTGAAAAACTACTAGCGAGACCCACCGGTCACTTATTTTTCACAGTTTTGTGCATTTTGGACCCTAACTTAGAGATTTTCTAAAGTTTTGACACTAAATAAATTCATAAAAAATTTTCTATCGTGTGGATTCTTCCTCTGCTGCACCTAAAACGCTGCCCTTCAGCACCCCTGCAAGCACCTGTAACAAAAAGGGAACAATTAGCACATAGAAAATCAAAAGATTGCCTTAACAGTTTTCAAAAAGTCTTCATACCTGATCGGTATTTCCCCATACAATATTGAAATTACATATTAAATTTTTCAAAGTAACACTTTTAGTGGACCAAGATTGTACCTACTGTGTCGCAAACGCTGAAAAACTACTAGCGAGACCCACCGGTCACTTATTTTTCACAGTTTTGTGCATTTTGGACCCTAACTTAGAGATTTTCTAAAGTTTTGACACTAAATAAATTCATAAAAAATTTTCTATCGTGTGGATTCTTCCTCTGCTGCACCTAAAACGCTGCCCTTCAGCACCCCTGCAAGCACCTGTAACAAAAAGGGAACAATTAGCACATAGAAAATCAAAAGATTGCCTTAACAGTTTTCAAAAAGTCTTCATACCTGATCGGTATTTCCCCATACAATATTGAAATTACATATTAAATTTTTCAAAGTAACACTTTTAGTGGACCAAGATTGTACCTACTGTGTCGCAAACGCTGAAAAACTACTAGCGAGACCCACCGGTCACTTATTTTTCACAGTTTTGTGCATTTTGGACCCTAACTTAGAGATTTTCTAAAGTTTTGACACTAAATAAATTCATAAAAAATTTTCTATCGTGTGGATTCTTCCTCTGCTGCACCTAAAACGCTGCCCTTCAGCACCCCTGCAAGCACCTGTAACAAAAAGGGAACAATTAGCACATAGAAAATCAAAAGATTGCCTTAACAGTTTTCAAAAAGTCTTCATACCTGATCGGTATTTCCCCATACAATATTGAAATTACATATTAAATTTTTCAAAGTAACACTTTTAGTGGACCAAGATTGTACCTACTGTGTCGCAAACGCTGAAAAACTACTAGCGAGACCCACCGGTCACTTATTTTTCACAGTTTTGTGCATTTTGGACCCTAACTTAGAGATTTTCTAAAGTTTTGACACTAAATAAATTCATAAAAAATTTTCTATCGTGTGGATTCTTCCTCTGCTGCACCTAAAACGCTGCCCTTCAGCACCCCTGCAAGCACCTGTAACAAAAAGGGAACAATTAGCACATAGAAAATCAAAAGATTGCCTTAACAGTTTTCAAAAAGTCTTCATACCTGATCGGTATTTCCCCATACAATATTGAAATTACATATTAAATTTTTCAAAGTAACACTTTTAGTGGACCAAGATTGTACCTACTGTGTCGCAAACGCTGAAAAACTACTAGCGAGACCCACCGGTCACTTATTTTTCACAGTTTTGTGCATTTTGGACCCTAACTTAGAGATTTTCTAAAGTTTTGACACTAAATAAATTCATAAAAAATTTTCTATCGTGTGGATTCTTCCTCTGCTGCACCTAAAACGCTGCCCTTCAGCACCCCTGCAAGCACCTGTAACAAAAAGGGAACAATTAGCACATAGAAAATCAAAAGATTGCCTTAACAGTTTTCAAAAAGTCTTCATACCTGATCGGTATTTCCCCATACAATATTGAAATTACATATTAAATTTTTCAAAGTAACACTTTTAGTGGACCAAGATTGTACCTACTGTGTCGCAAACGCTGAAAAACTACTAGCGAGACCCACCGGTCACTTATTTTTCACAGTTTTGTGCATTTTGGACCCTAACTTAGAGATTTTCTAAAGTTTTGACACTAAATAAATTCATAAAAAATTTTCTATCGTGTGGATTCTTCCTCTGCTGCACCTAAAACGCTGCCCTTCAGCACCCCTGCAAGCACCTGTAACAAAAAGGGAACAATTAGCACATAGAAAATCAAAAGATTGCCTTAACAGTTTTCAAAAAGTCTTCATACCTGATCGGTATTTCCCCATACAATATTGAAATTACATATTAAATTTTTCAAAGTAACACTTTTAGTGGACCAAGATTGTACCTACTGTGTCGCAAACGCTGAAAAACTACTAGCGAGACCCACCGGTCACTTATTTTTCACAGTTTTGTGCATTTTGGACCCTAACTTAGAGATTTTCTAAAGTTTTGACACTAAATAAATTCATAAAAAATTTTCTATCGTGTGGATTCTTCCTCTGCTGCACCTAAAACGCTGCCCTTCAGCACCCCTGCAAGCACCTGTAACAAAAAGGGAACAATTAGCACATAGAAAATCAAAAGATTGCCTTAACAGTTTTCAAAAAGTCTTCATACCTGATCGGTATTTCCCCATACAATATTGAAATTACATATTAAATTTTTCAAAGTAACACTTTTAGTGGACCAAGATTGTACCTACTGTGTCGCAAACGCTGAAAAACTACTAGCGAGACCCACCGGTCACTTATTTTTCACAGTTTTGTGCATTTTGGACCCTAACTTAGAGATTTTCTAAAGTTTTGACACTAAATAAATTCATAAAAAATTTTCTATCGTGTGGATTCTTCCTCTGCTGCACCTAAAACGCTGCCCTTCAGCACCCCTGCAAGCACCTGTAACAAAAAGGGAACAATTAGCACATAGAAAATCAAAAGATTGCCTTAACAGTTTTCAAAAAGTCTTCATACCTGATCGGTATTTCCCCATACAATATTGAAATTACATATTAAATTTTTCAAAGTAACACTTTTAGTGGACCAAGATTGTACCTACTGTGTCGCAAACGCTGAAAAACTACTAGCGAGACCCACCGGTCACTTATTTTTCACAGTTTTGTGCATTTTGGACCCTAACTTAGAGATTTTCTAAAGTTTTGACACTAAATAAATTCATAAAAAATTTTCTATCGTGTGGATTCTTCCTCTGCTGCACCTAAAACGCTGCCCTTCAGCACCCCTGCAAGCACCTGTAACAAAAAGGGAACAATTAGCACATAGAAAATCAAAAGATTGCCTTAACAGTTTTCAAAAAGTCTTCATACCTGATCGGTATTTCCCCATACAATATTGAAATTACATATTAAATTTTTCAAAGTAACACTTTTAGTGGACCAAGATTGTACCTACTGTGTCGCAAACGCTGAAAAACTACTAGCGAGACCCACCGGTCACTTATTTTTCACAGTTTTGTGCATTTTGGACCCTAACTTAGAGATTTTCTAAAGTTTTGACACTAAATAAATTCATAAAAAATTTTCTATCGTGTGGATTCTTCCTCTGCTGCACCTAAAACGCTGCCCTTCAGCACCCCTGCAAGCACCTGTAACAAAAAGGGAACAATTAGCACATAGAAAATCAAAAGATTGCCTTAACAGTTTTCAAAAAGTCTTCATACCTGATCGGTATTTCCCCATACAATATTGAAATTACATATTAAATTTTTCAAAGTAACACTTTTAGTGGACCAAGATTGTACCTACTGTGTCGCAAACGCTGAAAAACTACTAGCGAGACCCACCGGTCACTTATTTTTCACAGTTTTGTGCATTTTGGACCCTAACTTAGAGATTTTCTAAAGTTTTGACACTAAATAAATTCATAAAAAATTTTCTATCGTGTGGATTCTTCCTCTGCTGCACCTAAAACGCTGCCCTTCAGCACCCCTGCAAGCACCTGTAACAAAAAGGGAACAATTAGCACATAGAAAATCAAAAGATTGCCTTAACAGTTTTCAAAAAGTCTTCATACCTGATCGGTATTTCCCCATACAATATTGAAATTACATATTAAATTTTTCAAAGTAACACTTTTAGTGGACCAAGATTGTACCTACTGTGTCGCAAACGCTGAAAAACTACTAGCGAGACCCACCGGTCACTTATTTTTCACAGTTTTGTGCATTTTGGACCCTAACTTAGAGATTTTCTAAAGTTTTGACACTAAATAAATTCATAAAAAATTTTCTATCGTGTGGATTCTTCCTCTGCTGCACCTAAAACGCTGCCCTTCAGCACCCCTGCAAGCACCTGTAACAAAAAGGGAACAATTAGCACATAGAAAATCAAAAGATTGCCTTAACAGTTTTCAAAAAGTCTTCATACCTGATCGGTATTTCCCCATACAATATTGAAATTACATATTAAATTTTTCAAAGTAACACTTTTAGTGGACCAAGATTGTACCTACTGTGTCGCAAACGCTGAAAAACTACTAGCGAGACCCACCGGTCACTTATTTTTCACAGTTTTGTGCATTTTGGACCCTAACTTAGAGATTTTCTAAAGTTTTGACACTAAATAAATTCATAAAAAATTTTCTATCGTGTGGATTCTTCCTCTGCTGCACCTAAAACGCTGCCCTTCAGCACCCCTGCAAGCACCTGTAACAAAAAGGGAACAATTAGCACATAGAAAATCAAAAGATTGCCTTAACAGTTTTCAAAAAGTCTTCATACCTGATCGGTATTTCCCCATACAATATTGAAATTACATATTAAATTTTTCAAAGTAACACTTTTAGTGGACCAAGATTGTACCTACTGTGTCGCAAACGCTGAAAAACTACTAGCGAGACCCACCGGTCACTTATTTTTCACAGTTTTGTGCATTTTGGACCCTAACTTAGAGATTTTCTAAAGTTTTGACACTAAATAAATTCATAAAAAATTTTCTATCGTGTGGATTCTTCCTCTGCTGCACCTAAAACGCTGCCCTTCAGCACCCCTGCAAGCACCTGTAACAAAAAGGGAACAATTAGCACATAGAAAATCAAAAGATTGCCTTAACAGTTTTCAAAAAGTCTTCATACCTGATCGGTATTTCCCCATACAATATTGAAATTACATATTAAATTTTTCAAAGTAACACTTTTAGTGGACCAAGATTGTACCTACTGTGTCGCAAACGCTGAAAAACTACTAGCGAGACCCACCGGTCACTTATTTTTCACAGTTTTGTGCATTTTGGACCCTAACTTAGAGATTTTCTAAAGTTTTGACACTAAATAAATTCATAAAAAATTTTCTATCGTGTGGATTCTTCCTCTGCTGCACCTAAAACGCTGCCCTTCAGCACCCCTGCAAGCACCTGTAACAAAAAGGGAACAATTAGCACATAGAAAATCAAAAGATTGCCTTAACAGTTTTCAAAAAGTCTTCATACCTGATCGGTATTTCCCCATACAATATTGAAATTACATATTAAATTTTTCAAAGTAACACTTTTAGTGGACCAAGATTGTACCTACTGTGTCGCAAACGCTGAAAAACTACTAGCGAGACCCACCGGTCACTTATTTTTCACAGTTTTGTGCATTTTGGACCCTAACTTAGAGATTTTCTAAAGTTTTGACACTAAATAAATTCATAAAAAATTTTCTATCGTGTGGATTCTTCCTCTGCTGCACCTAAAACGCTGCCCTTCAGCACCCCTGCAAGCACCTGTAACAAAAAGGGAACAATTAGCACATAGAAAATCAAAAGATTGCCTTAACAGTTTTCAAAAAGTCTTCATACCTGATCGGTATTTCCCCATACAATATTGAAATTACATATTAAATTTTTCAAAGTAACACTTTTAGTGGACCAAGATTGTACCTACTGTGTCGCAAACGCTGAAAAACTACTAGCGAGACCCACCGGTCACTTATTTTTCACAGTTTTGTGCATTTTGGACCCTAACTTAGAGATTTTCTAAAGTTTTGACACTAAATAAATTCATAAAAAATTTTCTATCGTGTGGATTCTTCCTCTGCTGCACCTAAAACGCTGCCCTTCAGCACCCCTGCAAGCACCTGTAACAAAAAGGGAACAATTAGCACATAGAAAATCAAAAGATTGCCTTAACAGTTTTCAAAAAGTCTTCATACCTGATCGGTATTTCCCCATACAATATTGAAATTACATATTAAATTTTTCAAAGTAACACTTTTAGTGGACCAAGATTGTACCTACTGTGTCGCAAACGCTGAAAAACTACTAGCGAGACCCACCGGTCACTTATTTTTCACAGTTTTGTGCATTTTGGACCCTAACTTAGAGATTTTCTAAAGTTTTGACACTAAATAAATTCATAAAAAATTTTCTATCGTGTGGATTCTTCCTCTGCTGCACCTAAAACGCTGCCCTTCAGCACCCCTGCAAGCACCTGTAACAAAAAGGGAACAATTAGCACATAGAAAATCAAAAGATTGCCTTAACAGTTTTCAAAAAGTCTTCATACCTGATCGGTATTTCCCCATACAATATTGAAATTACATATTAAATTTTTCAAAGTAACACTTTTAGTGGACCAAGATTGTACCTACTGTGTCGCAAACGCTGAAAAACTACTAGCGAGACCCACCGGTCACTTATTTTTCACAGTTTTGTGCATTTTGGACCCTAACTTAGAGATTTTCTAAAGTTTTGACACTAAATAAATTCATAAAAAATTTTCTATCGTGTGGATTCTTCCTCTGCTGCACCTAAAACGCTGCCCTTCAGCACCCCTGCAAGCACCTGTAACAAAAAGGGAACAATTAGCACATAGAAAATCAAAAGATTGCCTTAACAGTTTTCAAAAAGTCTTCATACCTGATCGGTATTTCCCCATACAATATTGAAATTACATATTAAATTTTTCAAAGTAACACTTTTAGTGGACCAAGATTGTACCTACTGTGTCGCAAACGCTGAAAAACTACTAGCGAGACCCACCGGTCACTTATTTTTCACAGTTTTGTGCATTTTGGACCCTAACTTAGAGATTTTCTAAAGTTTTGACACTAAATAAATTCATAAAAAATTTTCTATCGTGTGGATTCTTCCTCTGCTGCACCTAAAACGCTGCCCTTCAGCACCCCTGCAAGCACCTGTAACAAAAAGGGAACAATTAGCACATAGAAAATCAAAAGATTGCCTTAACAGTTTTCAAAAAGTCTTCATACCTGATCGGTATTTCCCCATACAATATTGAAATTACATATTAAATTTTTCAAAGTAACACTTTTAGTGGACCAAGATTGTACCTACTGTGTCGCAAACGCTGAAAAACTACTAGCGAGACCCACCGGTCACTTATTTTTCACAGTTTTGTGCATTTTGGACCCTAACTTAGAGATTTTCTAAAGTTTTGACACTAAATAAATTCATAAAAAATTTTCTATCGTGTGGATTCTTCCTCTGCTGCACCTAAAACGCTGCCCTTCAGCACCCCTGCAAGCACCTGTAACAAAAAGGGAACAATTAGCACATAGAAAATCAAAAGATTGCCTTAACAGTTTTCAAAAAGTCTTCATACCTGATCGGTATTTCCCCATACAATATTGAAATTACATATTAAATTTTTCAAAGTAACACTTTTAGTGGACCAAGATTGTACCTACTGTGTCGCAAACGCTGAAAAACTACTAGCGAGACCCACCGGTCACTTATTTTTCACAGTTTTGTGCATTTTGGACCCTAACTTAGAGATTTTCTAAAGTTTTGACACTAAATAAATTCATAAAAAATTTTCTATCGTGTGGATTCTTCCTCTGCTGCACCTAAAACGCTGCCCTTCAGCACCCCTGCAAGCACCTGTAACAAAAAGGGAACAATTAGCACATAGAAAATCAAAAGATTGCCTTAACAGTTTTCAAAAAGTCTTCATACCTGATCGGTATTTCCCCATACAATATTGAAATTACATATTAAATTTTTCAAAGTAACACTTTTAGTGGACCAAGATTGTACCTACTGTGTCGCAAACGCTGAAAAACTACTAGCGAGACCCACCGGTCACTTATTTTTCACAGTTTTGTGCATTTTGGACCCTAACTTAGAGATTTTCTAAAGTTTTGACACTAAATAAATTCATAAAAAATTTTCTATCGTGTGGATTCTTCCTCTGCTGCACCTAAAACGCTGCCCTTCAGCACCCCTGCAAGCACCTGTAACAAAAAGGGAACAATTAGCACATGGAAAATCAAAAGATTGCCTTAACAGTTTTCAAAAAGTCTTCATACCTGATCGGTATTTCCCCATACAATATTGAAATTACATATTAAATTTTTCAAAGTAACACTTTTAGTGGACCAAGATTGTACCTACTGTGTCGCAAACGCTGAAAAACTACTAGCGAGACCCACCGGTCACTTATTTTTCACAGTTTTGTGCATTTTGGACCCTAACTTAGAGATTTTCTAAAGTTTTGACACTAAATAAATTCATAAAAAATTTTCTATCGTGTGGATTCTTCCTCTGCTGCACCTAAAACGCTGCCCTTCAGCACCCCTGCAAGCACCTGTAACAAAAAGGGAACAATTAGCACATAGAAAATCAAAAGATTGCCTTAACAGTTTTCAAAAAGTCTTCATACCTGATCGGTATTTCCCCATACAATATTGAAATTACATATTAAATTTTTCAAAGTAACACTTTTAGTGGACCAAGATTGTACCTACTGTGTCGCAAACGCTGAAAAACTACTAGCGAGACCCACCGGTCACTTATTTTTCACAGTTTTGTGCATTTTGGACCCTAACTTAGAGATTTTCTAAAGTTTTGACACTAAATAAATTCATAAAAAATTTTCTATCGTGTGGATTCTTCCTCTGCTGCACCTAAAACGCTGCCCTTCAGCACCCCTGCAAGCACCTGTAACAAAAAGGGAACAATTAGCACATAGAAAATCAAAAGATTGCCTTAACAGTTTTCAAAAAGTCTTCATACCTGATCGGTATTTCCCCATACAATATTGAAATTACATATTAAATTTTTCAAAGTAACACTTTTAGTGGACCAAGATTGTACCTACTGTGTCGCAAACGCTGAAAAACTACTAGCGAGACCCACCGGTCACTTATTTTTCACAGTTTTGTGCATTTTGGACCCTAACTTAGAGATTTTCTAAAGTTTTGACACTAAATAAATTCATAAAAAATTTTCTATCGTGTGGATTCTTCCTCTGCTGCACCTAAAACGCTGCCCTTCAGCACCCCTGCAAGCACCTGTAACAAAAAGGGAACAATTAGCACATAGAAAATCAAAAGATTGCCTTAACAGTTTTCAAAAAGTCTTCATACCTGATCGGTATTTCCCCATACAATATTGAAATTACATATTAAATTTTTCAAAGTAACACTTTTAGTGGACCAAGATTGTACCTACTGTGTCGCAAACGCTGAAAAACTACTAGCGAGACCCACCGGTCACTTATTTTTCACAGTTTTGTGCATTTTGGACCCTAACTTAGAGATTTTCTAAAGTTTTGACACTAAATAAATTCATAAAAAATTTTCTATCGTGTGGATTCTTCCTCTGCTGCACCTAAAACGCTGCCCTTCAGCACCCCTGCAAGCACCTGTAACAAAAAGGGAACAATTAGCACATGGAAAATCAAAAGATTGCCTTAACAGTTTTCAAAAAGTCTTCATACCTGATCGGTATTTCCCCATACAATATTGAAATTACATATTAAATTTTTCAAAGTAACACTTTTAGTGGACCAAGATTGTACCTACTGTGTCGCAAACGCTGAAAAACTACTAGCGAGACCCACCGGTCACTTATTTTTCACAGTTTTGTGCATTTTGGACCCTAACTTAGAGATTTTCTAAAGTTTTGACACTAAATAAATTCATAAAAAATTTTCTATCGTGTGGATTCTTCCTCTGCTGCACCTAAAACGCTGCCCTTCAGCACCCCTGCAAGCACCTGTAACAAAAAGGGAACAATTAGCACATAGAAAATCAAAAGATTGCCTTAACAGTTTTCAAAAAGTCTTCATACCTGATCGGTATTTCCCCATACAATATTGAAATTACATATTAAATTTTTCAAAGTAACACTTTTAGTGGACCAAGATTGTACCTACTGTGTCGCAAACGCTGAAAAACTACTAGCGAGACCCACCGGTCACTTATTTTTCACAGTTTTGTGCATTTTGGACCCTAACTTAGAGATTTTCTAAAGTTTTGACACTAAATAAATTCATAAAAAATTTTCTATCGTGTGGATTCTTCCTCTGCTGCACCTAAAACGCTGCCCTTCAGCACCCCTGCAAGCACCTGTAACAAAAAGGGAACAATTAGCACATAGAAAATCAAAAGATTGCCTTAACAGTTTTCAAAAAGTCTTCATACCTGATCGGTATTTCCCCATACAATATTGAAATTACATATTAAATTTTTCAAAGTAACACTTTTAGTGGACCAAGATTGTACCTACTGTGTCGCAAACGCTGAAAAACTACTAGCGAGACCCACCGGTCACTTATTTTTCACAGTTTTGTGCATTTTGGACCCTAACTTAGAGATTTTCTAAAGTTTTGACACTAAATAAATTCATAAAAAATTTTCTATCGTGTGGATTCTTCCTCTGCTGCACCTAAAACGCTGCCCTTCAGCACCCCTGCAAGCACCTGTAACAAAAAGGGAACAATTAGCACATAGAAAATCAAAAGATTGCCTTAACAGTTTTCAAAAAGTCTTCATACCTGATCGGTATTTCCCCATACAATATTGAAATTACATATTAAATTTTTCAAAGTAACACTTTTAGTGGACCAAGATTGTACCTACTGTGTCGCAAACGCTGAAAAACTACTAGCGAGACCCACCGGTCACTTATTTTTCACAGTTTTGTGCATTTTGGACCCTAACTTAGAGATTTTCTAAAGTTTTGACACTAAATAAATTCATAAAAAATTTTCTATCGTGTGGATTCTTCCTCTGCTGCACCTAAAACGCTGCCCTTCAGCACCCCTGCAAGCACCTGTAACAAAAAGGGAACAATTAGCACATAGAAAATCAAAAGATTGCCTTAACAGTTTTCAAAAAGTCTTCATACCTGATCGGTATTTCCCCATACAATATTGAAATTACATATTAAATTTTTCAAAGTAACACTTTTAGTGGACCAAGATTGTACCTACTGTGTCGCAAACGCTGAAAAACTACTAGCGAGACCCACCGGTCACTTATTTTTCACAGTTTTGTGCATTTTGGACCCTAACTTAGAGATTTTCTAAAGTTTTGACACTAAATAAATTCATAAAAAATTTTCTATCGTGTGGATTCTTCCTCTGCTGCACCTAAAACGCTGCCCTTCAGCACCCCTGCAAGCACCTGTAACAAAAAGGGAACAATTAGCACATAGAAAATCAAAAGATTGCCTTAACAGTTTTCAAAAAGTCTTCATACCTGATCGGTATTTCCCCATACAATATTGAAATTACATATTAAATTTTTCAAAGTAACACTTTTAGTGGACCAAGATTGTACCTACTGTGTCGCAAACGCTGAAAAACTACTAGCGAGACCCACCGGTCACTTATTTTTCACAGTTTTGTGCATTTTGGACCCTAACTTAGAGATTTTCTAAAGTTTTGACACTAAATAAATTCATAAAAAATTTTCTATCGTGTGGATTCTTCCTCTGCTGCACCTAAAACGCTGCCCTTCAGCACCCCTGCAAGCACCTGTAACAAAAAGGGAACAATTAGCACATAGAAAATCAAAAGATTGCCTTAACAGTTTTCAAAAAGTCTTCATACCTGATCGGTATTTCCCCATACAATATTGAAATTACATATTAAATTTTTCAAAGTAACACTTTTAGTGGACCAAGATTGTACCTACTGTGTCGCAAACGCTGAAAAACTACTAGCGAGACCCACCGGTCACTTATTTTTCACAGTTTTGTGCATTTTGGACCCTAACTTAGAGATTTTCTAAAGTTTTGACACTAAATAAATTCATAAAAAATTTTCTATCGTGTGGATTCTTCCTCTGCTGCACCTAAAACGCTGCCCTTCAGCACCCCTGCAAGCACCTGTAACAAAAAGGGAACAATTAGCACATAGAAAATCAAAAGATTGCCTTAACAGTTTTCAAAAAGTCTTCATACCTGATCGGTATTTCCCCATACAATATTGAAATTACATATTAAATTTTTCAAAGTAACACTTTTAGTGGACCAAGATTGTACCTACTGTGTCGCAAACGCTGAAAAACTACTAGCGAGACCCACCGGTCACTTATTTTTCACAGTTTTGTGCATTTTGGACCCTAACTTAGAGATTTTCTAAAGTTTTGACACTAAATAAATTCATAAAAAATTTTCTATCGTGTGGATTCTTCCTCTGCTGCACCTAAAACGCTGCCCTTCAGCACCCCTGCAAGCACCTGTAACAAAAAGGGAACAATTAGCACATAGAAAATCAAAAGATTGCCTTAACAGTTTTCAAAAAGTCTTCATACCTGATCGGTATTTCCCCATACAATATTGAAATTACATATTAAATTTTTCAAAGTAACACTTTTAGTGGACCAAGATTGTACCTACTGTGTCGCAAACGCTGAAAAACTACTAGCGAGACCCACCGGTCACTTATTTTTCACAGTTTTGTGCATTTTGGACCCTAACTTAGAGATTTTCTAAAGTTTTGACACTAAATAAATTCATAAAAAATTTTCTATCGTGTGGATTCTTCCTCTGCTGCACCTAAAACGCTGCCCTTCAGCACCCCTGCAAGCACCTGTAACAAAAAGGGAACAATTAGCACATAGAAAATCAAAAGATTGCCTTAACAGTTTTCAAAAAGTCTTCATACCTGATCGGTATTTCCCCATACAATATTGAAATTACATATTAAATTTTTCAAAGTAACACTTTTAGTGGACCAAGATTGTACCTACTGTGTCGCAAACGCTGAAAAACTACTAGCGAGACCCACCGGTCACTTATTTTTCACAGTTTTGTGCATTTTGGACCCTAACTTAGAGATTTTCTAAAGTTTTGACACTAAATAAATTCATAAAAAATTTTCTATCGTGTGGATTCTTCCTCTGCTGCACCTAAAACGCTGCCCTTCAGCACCCCTGCAAGCACCTGTAACAAAAAGGGAACAATTAGCACATAGAAAATCAAAAGATTGCCTTAACAGTTTTCAAAAAGTCTTCATACCTGATCGGTATTTCCCCATACAATATTGAAATTACATATTAAATTTTTCAAAGTAACACTTTTAGTGGACCAAGATTGTACCTACTGTGTCGCAAACGCTGAAAAACTACTAGCGAGACCCACCGGTCACTTATTTTTCACAGTTTTGTGCATTTTGGACCCTAACTTAGAGATTTTCTAAAGTTTTGACACTAAATAAATTCATAAAAAATTTTCTATCGTGTGGATTCTTCCTCTGCTGCACCTAAAACGCTGCCCTTCAGCACCCCTGCAAGCACCTGTAACAAAAAGGGAACAATTAGCACATAGAAAATCAAAAGATTGCCTTAACAGTTTTCAAAAAGTCTTCATACCTGATCGGTATTTCCCCATACAATATTGAAATTACATATTAAATTTTTCAAAGTAACACTTTTAGTGGACCAAGATTGTACCTACTGTGTCGCAAACGCTGAAAAACTACTAGCGAGACCCACCGGTCACTTATTTTTCACAGTTTTGTGCATTTTGGACCCTAACTTAGAGATTTTCTAAAGTTTTGACACTAAATAAATTCATAAAAAATTTTCTATCGTGTGGATTCTTCCTCTGCTGCACCTAAAACGCTGCCCTTCAGCACCCCTGCAAGCACCTGTAACAAAAAGGGAACAATTAGCACATAGAAAATCAAAAGATTGCCTTAACAGTTTTCAAAAAGTCTTCATACCTGATCGGTATTTCCCCATACAATATTGAAATTACATATTAAATTTTTCAAAGTAACACTTTTAGTGGACCAAGATTGTACCTACTGTGTCGCAAACGCTGAAAAACTACTAGCGAGACCCACCGGTCACTTATTTTTCACAGTTTTGTGCATTTTGGACCCTAACTTAGAGATTTTCTAAAGTTTTGACACTAAATAAATTCATAAAAAATTTTCTATCGTGTGGATTCTTCCTCTGCTGCACCTAAAACGCTGCCCTTCAGCACCCCTGCAAGCACCTGTAACAAAAAGGGAACAATTAGCACATAGAAAATCAAAAGATTGCCTTAACAGTTTTCAAAAAGTCTTCATACCTGATCGGTATTTCCCCATACAATATTGAAATTACATATTAAATTTTTCAAAGTAACACTTTTAGTGGACCAAGATTGTACCTACTGTGTCGCAAACGCTGAAAAACTACTAGCGAGACCCACCGGTCACTTATTTTTCACAGTTTTGTGCATTTTGGACCCTAACTTAGAGATTTTCTAAAGTTTTGACACTAAATAAATTCATAAAAAATTTTCTATCGTGTGGATTCTTCCTCTGCTGCACCTAAAACGCTGCCCTTCAGCACCCCTGCAAGCACCTGTAACAAAAAGGGAACAATTAGCACATAGAAAATCAAAAGATTGCCTTAACAGTTTTCAAAAAGTCTTCATACCTGATCGGTATTTCCCCATACAATATTGAAATTACATATTAAATTTTTCAAAGTAACACTTTTAGTGGACCAAGATTGTACCTACTGTGTCGCAAACGCTGAAAAACTACTAGCGAGACCCACCGGTCACTTATTTTTCACAGTTTTGTGCATTTTGGACCCTAACTTAGAGATTTTCTAAAGTTTTGACACTAAATAAATTCATAAAAAATTTTCTATCGTGTGGATTCTTCCTCTGCTGCACCTAAAACGCTGCCCTTCAGCACCCCTGCAAGCACCTGTAACAAAAAGGGAACAATTAGCACATAGAAAATCAAAAGATTGCCTTAACAGTTTTCAAAAAGTCTTCATACCTGATCGGTATTTCCCCATACAATATTGAAATTACATATTAAATTTTTCAAAGTAACACTTTTAGTGGACCAAGATTGTACCTACTGTGTCGCAAACGCTGAAAAACTACTAGCGAGACCCACCGGTCACTTATTTTTCACAGTTTTGTGCATTTTGGACCCTAACTTAGAGATTTTCTAAAGTTTTGACACTAAATAAATTCATAAAAAATTTTCTATCGTGTGGATTCTTCCTCTGCTGCACCTAAAACGCTGCCCTTCAGCACCCCTGCAAGCACCTGTAACAAAAAGGGAACAATTAGCACATAGAAAATCAAAAGATTGCCTTAACAGTTTTCAAAAAGTCTTCATACCTGATCGGTATTTCCCCATACAATATTGAAATTACATATTAAATTTTTCAAAGTAACACTTTTAGTGGACCAAGATTGTACCTACTGTGTCGCAAACGCTGAAAAACTACTAGCGAGACCCACCGGTCACTTATTTTTCACAGTTTTGTGCATTTTGGACCCTAACTTAGAGATTTTCTAAAGTTTTGACACTAAATAAATTCATAAAAAATTTTCTATCGTGTGGATTCTTCCTCTGCTGCACCTAAAACGCTGCCCTTCAGCACCCCTGCAAGCACCTGTAACAAAAAGGGAACAATTAGCACATGGAAAATCAAAAGATTGCCTTAACAGTTTTCAAAAAGTCTTCATACCTGATCGGTATTTCCCCATACAATATTGAAATTACATATTAAATTTTTCAAAGTAACACTTTTAGTGGACCAAGATTGTACCTACTGTGTCGCAAACGCTGAAAAACTACTAGCGAGACCCACCGGTCACTTATTTTTCACAGTTTTGTGCATTTTGGACCCTAACTTAGAGATTTTCTAAAGTTTTGACACTAAATAAATTCATAAAAAATTTTCTATCGTGTGGATTCTTCCTCTGCTGCACCTAAAACGCTGCCCTTCAGCACCCCTGCAAGCACCTGTAACAAAAAGGGAACAATTAGCACATAGAAAATCAAAAGATTGCCTTAACAGTTTTCAAAAAGTCTTCATACCTGATCGGTATTTCCCCATACAATATTGAAATTACATATTAAATTTTTCAAAGTAACACTTTTAGTGGACCAAGATTGTACCTACTGTGTCGCAAACGCTGAAAAACTACTAGCGAGACCCACCGGTCACTTATTTTTCACAGTTTTGTGCATTTTGGACCCTAACTTAGAGATTTTCTAAAGTTTTGACACTAAATAAATTCATAAAAAATTTTCTATCGTGTGGATTCTTCCTCTGCTGCACCTAAAACGCTGCCCTTCAGCACCCCTGCAAGCACCTGTAACAAAAAGGGAACAATTAGCACATAGAAAATCAAAAGATTGCCTTAACAGTTTTCAAAAAGTCTTCATACCTGATCGGTATTTCCCCATACAATATTGAAATTACATATTAAATTTTTCAAAGTAACACTTTTAGTGGACCAAGATTGTACCTACTGTGTCGCAAACGCTGAAAAACTACTAGCGAGACCCACCGGTCACTTATTTTTCACAGTTTTGTGCATTTTGGACCCTAACTTAGAGATTTTCTAAAGTTTTGACACTAAATAAATTCATAAAAAATTTTCTATCGTGTGGATTCTTCCTCTGCTGCACCTAAAACGCTGCCCTTCAGCACCCCTGCAAGCACCTGTAACAAAAAGGGAACAATTAGCACATAGAAAATCAAAAGATTGCCTTAACAGTTTTCAAAAAGTCTTCATACCTGATCGGTATTTCCCCATACAATATTGAAATTACATATTAAATTTTTCAAAGTAACACTTTTAGTGGACCAAGATTGTACCTACTGTGTCGCAAACGCTGAAAAACTACTAGCGAGACCCACCGGTCACTTATTTTTCACAGTTTTGTGCATTTTGGACCCTAACTTAGAGATTTTCTAAAGTTTTGACACTAAATAAATTCATAAAAAATTTTCTATCGTGTGGATTCTTCCTCTGCTGCACCTAAAACGCTGCCCTTCAGCACCCCTGCAAGCACCTGTAACAAAAAGGGAACAATTAGCACATAGAAAATCAAAAGATTGCCTTAACAGTTTTCAAAAAGTCTTCATACCTGATCGGTATTTCCCCATACAATATTGAAATTACATATTAAATTTTTCAAAGTAACACTTTTAGTGGACCAAGATTGTACCTACTGTGTCGCAAACGCTGAAAAACTACTAGCGAGACCCACCGGTCACTTATTTTTCACAGTTTTGTGCATTTTGGACCCTAACTTAGAGATTTTCTAAAGTTTTGACACTAAATAAATTCATAAAAAATTTTCTATCGTGTGGATTCTTCCTCTGCTGCACCTAAAACGCTGCCCTTCAGCACCCCTGCAAGCACCTGTAACAAAAAGGGAACAATTAGCACATAGAAAATCAAAAGATTGCCTTAACAGTTTTCAAAAAGTCTTCATACCTGATCGGTATTTCCCCATACAATATTGAAATTACATATTAAATTTTTCAAAGTAACACTTTTAGTGGACCAAGATTGTACCTACTGTGTCGCAAACGCTGAAAAACTACTAGCGAGACCCACCGGTCACTTATTTTTCACAGTTTTGTGCATTTTGGACCCTAACTTAGAGATTTTCTAAAGTTTTGACACTAAATAAATTCATAAAAAATTTTCTATCGTGTGGATTCTTCCTCTGCTGCACCTAAAACGCTGCCCTTCAGCACCCCTGCAAGCACCTGTAACAAAAAGGGAACAATTAGCACATAGAAAATCAAAAGATTGCCTTAACAGTTTTCAAAAAGTCTTCATACCTGATCGGTATTTCCCCATACAATATTGAAATTACATATTAAATTTTTCAAAGTAACACTTTTAGTGGACCAAGATTGTACCTACTGTGTCGCAAACGCTGAAAAACTACTAGCGAGACCCACCGGTCACTTATTTTTCACAGTTTTGTGCATTTTGGACCCTAACTTAGAGATTTTCTAAAGTTTTGACACTAAATAAATTCATAAAAAATTTTCTATCGTGTGGATTCTTCCTCTGCTGCACCTAAAACGCTGCCCTTCAGCACCCCTGCAAGCACCTGTAACAAAAAGGGAACAATTAGCACATAGAAAATCAAAAGATTGCCTTAACAGTTTTCAAAAAGTCTTCATACCTGATCGGTATTTCCCCATACAATATTGAAATTACATATTAAATTTTTCAAAGTAACACTTTTAGTGGACCAAGATTGTACCTACTGTGTCGCAAACGCTGAAAAACTACTAGCGAGACCCACCGGTCACTTATTTTTCACAGTTTTGTGCATTTTGGACCCTAACTTAGAGATTTTCTAAAGTTTTGACACTAAATAAATTCATAAAAAATTTTCTATCGTGTGGATTCTTCCTCTGCTGCACCTAAAACGCTGCCCTTCAGCACCCCTGCAAGCACCTGTAACAAAAAGGGAACAATTAGCACATAGAAAATCAAAAGATTGCCTTAACAGTTTTCAAAAAGTCTTCATACCTGATCGGTATTTCCCCATACAATATTGAAATTACATATTAAATTTTTCAAAGTAACACTTTTAGTGGACCAAGATTGTACCTACTGTGTCGCAAACGCTGAAAAACTACTAGCGAGACCCACCGGTCACTTATTTTTCACAGTTTTGTGCATTTTGGACCCTAACTTAGAGATTTTCTAAAGTTTTGACACTAAATAAATTCATAAAAAATTTTCTATCGTGTGGATTCTTCCTCTGCTGCACCTAAAACGCTGCCCTTCAGCACCCCTGCAAGCACCTGTAACAAAAAGGGAACAATTAGCACATAGAAAATCAAAAGATTGCCTTAACAGTTTTCAAAAAGTCTTCATACCTGATCGGTATTTCCCCATACAATATTGAAATTACATATTAAATTTTTCAAAGTAACACTTTTAGTGGACCAAGATTGTACCTACTGTGTCGCAAACGCTGAAAAACTACTAGCGAGACCCACCGGTCACTTATTTTTCACAGTTTTGTGCATTTTGGACCCTAACTTAGAGATTTTCTAAAGTTTTGACACTAAATAAATTCATAAAAAATTTTCTATCGTGTGGATTCTTCCTCTGCTGCACCTAAAACGCTGCCCTTCAGCACCCCTGCAAGCACCTGTAACAAAAAGGGAACAATTAGCACATAGAAAATCAAAAGATTGCCTTAACAGTTTTCAAAAAGTCTTCATACCTGATCGGTATTTCCCCATACAATATTGAAATTACATATTAAATTTTTCAAAGTAACACTTTTAGTGGACCAAGATTGTACCTACTGTGTCGCAAACGCTGAAAAACTACTAGCGAGACCCACCGGTCACTTATTTTTCACAGTTTTGTGCATTTTGGACCCTAACTTAGAGATTTTCTAAAGTTTTGACACTAAATAAATTCATAAAAAATTTTCTATCGTGTGGATTCTTCCTCTGCTGCACCTAAAACGCTGCCCTTCAGCACCCCTGCAAGCACCTGTAACAAAAAGGGAACAATTAGCACATAGAAAATCAAAAGATTGCCTTAACAGTTTTCAAAAAGTCTTCATACCTGATCGGTATTTCCCCATACAATATTGAAATTACATATTAAATTTTTCAAAGTAACACTTTTAGTGGACCAAGATTGTACCTACTGTGTCGCAAACGCTGAAAAACTACTAGCGAGACCCACCGGTCACTTATTTTTCACAGTTTTGTGCATTTTGGACCCTAACTTAGAGATTTTCTAAAGTTTTGACACTAAATAAATTCATAAAAAATTTTCTATCGTGTGGATTCTTCCTCTGCTGCACCTAAAACGCTGCCCTTCAGCACCCCTGCAAGCACCTGTAACAAAAAGGGAACAATTAGCACATAGAAAATCAAAAGATTGCCTTAACAGTTTTCAAAAAGTCTTCATACCTGATCGGTATTTCCCCATACAATATTGAAATTACATATTAAATTTTTCAAAGTAACACTTTTAGTGGACCAAGATTGTACCTACTGTGTCGCAAACGCTGAAAAACTACTAGCGAGACCCACCGGTCACTTATTTTTCACAGTTTTGTGCATTTTGGACCCTAACTTAGAGATTTTCTAAAGTTTTGACACTAAATAAATTCATAAAAAATTTTCTATCGTGTGGATTCTTCCTCTGCTGCACCTAAAACGCTGCCCTTCAGCACCCCTGCAAGCACCTGTAACAAAAAGGGAACAATTAGCACATAGAAAATCAAAAGATTGCCTTAACAGTTTTCAAAAAGTCTTCATACCTGATCGGTATTTCCCCATACAATATTGAAATTACATATTAAATTTTTCAAAGTAACACTTTTAGTGGACCAAGATTGTACCTACTGTGTCGCAAACGCTGAAAAACTACTAGCGAGACCCACCGGTCACTTATTTTTCACAGTTTTGTGCATTTTGGACCCTAACTTAGAGATTTTCTAAAGTTTTGACACTAAATAAATTCATAAAAAATTTTCTATCGTGTGGATTCTTCCTCTGCTGCACCTAAAACGCTGCCCTTCAGCACCCCTGCAAGCACCTGTAACAAAAAGGGAACAATTAGCACATAGAAAATCAAAAGATTGCCTTAACAGTTTTCAAAAAGTCTTCATACCTGATCGGTATTTCCCCATACAATATTGAAATTACATATTAAATTTTTCAAAGTAACACTTTTAGTGGACCAAGATTGTACCTACTGTGTCGCAAACGCTGAAAAACTACTAGCGAGACCCACCGGTCACTTATTTTTCACAGTTTTGTGCATTTTGGACCCTAACTTAGAGATTTTCTAAAGTTTTGACACTAAATAAATTCATAAAAAATTTTCTATCGTGTGGATTCTTCCTCTGCTGCACCTAAAACGCTGCCCTTCAGCACCCCTGCAAGCACCTGTAACAAAAAGGGAACA
This sequence comes from Cosmorhoe ocellata, assembly GCA_963675405.1. Taxonomy (NCBI): domain Eukaryota; kingdom Metazoa; phylum Arthropoda; class Insecta; order Lepidoptera; family Geometridae; genus Cosmorhoe; species Cosmorhoe ocellata. Next base: position 22,689 of record CAVLYT010000008.1, read on the forward strand.
ATTAGCACATAGAAAATCAAAAGATTGCCTTAACAGTTTTCAAAAAGTCTTCATACCTGATCGGTATTTCCCCATACAATATTGAAATTACATATTAAATTTTTCAAAGTAACACTTTTAGTGGACCAAGATTGTACCTACTGTGTCGCAAACGCTGAAAAACTACTAGCGAGACCCACCGGTCACTTATTTTTCACAGTTTTGTGCATTTTGGACCCTAACTTAGAGATTTTCTAAAGTTTTGACACTAAATAAATTCATAAAAAATTTTCTATCGTGTGGATTCTTCCTCTGCTGCACCTAAAACGCTGCCCTTCAGCACCCCTGCAAGCACCTGTAACAAAAAGGGAACAATTAGCACATAGAAAATCAAAAGATTGCCTTAACAGTTTTCAAAAAGTCTTCATACCTGATCGGTATTTCCCCATACAATATTGAAATTACATATTAAATTTTTCAAAGTAACACTTTTAGTGGACCAAGATTGTACCTACTGTGTCGCAAACGCTGAAAAACTACTAGCGAGACCCACCGGTCACTTATTTTTCACAGTTTTGTGCATTTTGGACCCTAACTTAGAGATTTTCTAAAGTTTTGACACTAAATAAATTCATAAAAAATTTTCTATCGTGTGGATTCTTCCTCTGCTGCA